>PVLD010021169.1:0-32132 GCA_004027595.1 Dinomys branickii | reverse complement strand
TTTCTATACATGAATTTGTATAATCTGACCCAGAATATACTAGTATTAAAGTAGGTGAGGCATCGAGGTTATTTTTCTCAAATATAATTCATCAAAATAATAAAACACTGCAACCAGATTGCTTTATTACATCATTGGATAACTACTAATATACTAATGAAAATTTTTTCTGGTAAAATGAACAGTTTAGGTAGAAATGCTTTACGCATGGTGTAACTTAGTCTTTGGACTCATTTCAGAGTTGTTTAGTTACCACGTAGTGTCTGTATTTACCTGCACGTGTGCATTATACGTGATTATAATCTATAAGAATTGAATGTTACATTATTCTAGATAACACTAATAAGGCTTTTGTCAGTCAAGACTCACATTTCTCACTTCATTTAATGGCCCCTTCATTTGAGGGACCAAGTTTTTCGTTTCCTTCATGTTCTTTCTATTTAATATTTTCTCTTCTTGTGCTTTTTGTTTTTGTTTTGTTTATTGTTTTTGGGGTTTTTTTTGTTTTTTTTTTCCCTTTTTGAGGCAGGGTTTCGCTATGCAGTTTACGCTGGCCTTGAGCTCACTTTGTATCCCAAGCTGATCTCAAACTCGCAATGCTCCTCCTGCCTCAGCCTCCAGAGTGCTGGTATTACAGATGTGTGCCACTATGCCCGGCAGTATTTTCTCTTCTTAGGAAAAATAATATTTCCTTTCATGATCAGTCTTCATAGCAGACCAAATATGTTGCCTCCCTTCAGTAGACATCTACCGTCAGTACATGCTCTAATTTTACATTCTGAGTTACAGACATGATATTTATAATCTATATACATGTTAAAAGAAACCAAACATCATTTAAACTTCTTCCATTATATATTTCATACCATTATGCTTTAGTTAAGATTAGGACTTATGTGGAATCTTCAACTCTGTTCATAATAAAAGCTTATTTTTCTGTAAGCAATTGAATGAATAATCAGATCATATTCTGGTATGTACAGAAATATTTAAGACCAATCTTGAAAAATAATTCCAAAAATTATTTTGATTGTCACATTGAGTTTACTTTTCCTGTGCATATGTTTGAAACTAATTTCTATAGAAAATGAATGATCCATTTGACAAAATTGTTTATTTTTATCCCCCGTGCTCTTACTTGAAATTTTCACCTCAAATTATTTTGAAAAATTAATCTTTTTCTTGAACATAAAAACTGAAATAATTTGATTTTAAATAGTCAAAAGTTCCAGATCAATAGTAAAAATTATTTTTAAACAATTTTATGTGTAAAAAAGTTTAATCAGAAGCCTATAAATAAGATATAGTTACTATCCAGTTTAAAATGTAGCAAAAATGTATGGTTTGTATTTCTGAAGTATGTTAAATTTTCTGCTGTATTTCGTCTTACCAAAACAATGTTAAGAACACATCTTTATGGTGCTAATTGGTCATGGATCTAATCTAGTAATAGACCATATAGAATGTTTATAGTAAAGCTCTATGTTTCTTTCTGAATTTAAAAATTTAAATGGTCATTTACTAAGTCATTCTGCTTAACGTGGAAGAACTGTGAACTTAGTTCAGGTATGCAAAACAGTATAATCTGATTTGCAGCACCATTCATTCCATGAAAATACTGTGATGCAATGTGGGACAGTATAAATGTTTTTCATGATTTCTAACAATATGACATACACTTAAATTCTGAGAAAAGAAACATGCCCGTTATTGAGGTAGAATATCTGACACCTGCAAATTGAAGGAGGTAAGGTTGCTTTCGGCTCGCTGTTTTCAAGGATTCAGTCCATGGTTGATTGGCAACAAGGAAGAAATGACATGGGAGACAGGCACAACATATGCACTGATGAAGATAACAGCCCCATGATCCGGTCACCTTTCAGAAGCCCCACTTCTGAATCCATTAGACTGCTGGGAGACACTTAGATGTACCATAAAACAAGCATTCAGCAGGTAAGTGTTTGCAGAATACTTAAGAACCACTATAGCATTCACCCCTAACATGAAAGGCTTATGCCTGTACCATAATGCAAATAAAATTAGTCCATCTCAAACAGTCCTCAAAGTCATAACTGCTCTAAAATTGCTCAAAAATCTAAATTCCATTTGTCCTTTGAGACTCATGGTGAACTCTGATGTGAATCCCTGTAAAACTCAAGTTACATACTCATAAAACACAGTATTACTGGATAAACATCACCAATCCAAAAGGAAGAATAGGACAATAAGAAAGAGGAATCATTGTGTGCAAAACAAGTAAAACTGATACGTAAGAGCAAGCATTAAATTCATGAACACTACCAGGCACACACATTGTCAAGATCTGATCTCCAAAGGGTTGGATATCTCCCCACTTATGACCTTTCAGCCCACTTCCTTACTCTTAAGCTGTCTCTGTCTCATGTCTGAGAGCTTTCCCAAGTGAGCATGCCTTGTGCAAGTCATCTCGAACTTCCTGGGCTTTCTAAGTTCTTGTTTTACTCTCCCAGTATCTTAAACCTCTCAGGAGCTGCTTGCAGGGACTTTAAGTTTACTGGATAGTACCTGGCTTCCCAAGCTTTCCTGTCCACGGAAGTCTCCATTGCCTCATATCTTGTATTTTCCTTGTCCACAAAAACAAGAAAGTGAACAGTGTCAAGATCTCCTGATGCAGGAGCTGAACTTAAACTAATTTGAACAATGTCTGCCTGGGGACTTGCACTTTTATGGGGGAACAAAGGGAAATGAATGGAAGAGAAGTAATTTCCTAGTCAGTATTATCAACACAGGGTACACCAGAGCTCTCACTTCAAAGGAAAGCCTTTGAAATATGGTCACATTTTGCACCTTTGAAGCTACAAGAGTGGGTCCTTTGTGGTTCTTGAGATGCTCTCAAGGTATCTTTCCTACTGTCAAGTTGCAAATACTTGGCTTCTTCTCAATGTCTTTAATCTTTGAATCAACACCACCTTCCTAAACTGTATCATCAGGCACAATCCATTTTTGGATTGTGTTTTACGATATATGAGTTCTACTTTTTATCCCAGTTCTCACTGGAAATCCAATTAAAATCAGGCAGCAATGCACATGCTATAGCCTGAATGCTGTGTCGTTTTGTATTCTCTTATTAATGTCACTCATGTTTAAGTTCTACTTATCATATTCTAGGCTTTCTCCATGTTCCTCCTGTATTTACAAACTCCCTGCATAACAATTCCAAAGAATGGATAAAGCAATAACCACTGTTGAGATCATGTCACCTTGTCTGTAGATCAGTTGTGATTGTAATATTTTTATGCTAATTTGTGTCTGTTTGTTAACATGTTTTTGTGCTTTTATTTAAAAAGAAAAATTCCAAAGTCTTCTAAAGCAAGTAGATATTAACAGCAATATTGCACTTGTAGGTACAATTGTGTGTGTGTGTGGGTGGGAGGGTGTCTGCTTTCTGAATACAGAAATAATTCCTTGAGAAAGTCAACTTAGAAAAGGTTTATTTAGTCTCATGATTTCGGGTTTCAGTTCCTGGATGCTTGGCTCCTGTTCGTTTTTTCCTGTTATTGCACAGTCCGCCAGGCTAGAAGCTTGTAGCAGAGAAGTCCTGTTCAACTGATAGAAGCAAGGAAGTAAAGAGAGATTGGAAGAGGGAGAGGAAGGCAGAGTGAGCAAATGACAGAGAGAGACAACCAGAGACACACAGAGAGTGTGTGTGTGAGAATAGTGAGAATACAAGGTCCTAATATTCCCTTCAGTGTGAGGCCCTGAATTTGAGGAGCAAGCCCTCAACATAGGGTGCCTTGGTAGCATTCCAGATCTAAACTATAGTAATTTCCATTAGCCGAAACCAATCTGATCAAAACCTGGAGGCAAGAAAGACTGCTTCATGGATCCCATGCATTTCAGCCTCCCGCAATCACGAAGCAGGGTAGAGAAATGCAGTATGGATTTGAAAAGGCCATTTGGCAAATCCAGTAACATCAACTCCCATTAAACCCAGTTAGTTCATTTTTCACCTTCTCTTCATGCTATCACTTTGCTTTATGACTTATCTCTCTGTGACCACCACTTTTCAAATGTCTTTCCTTCTACTCTGATCTGTTATTTAAAAAGTGATAACAACTACACATCATCTTTAGAAGTGATGAATGTTAACAAAACCTTAGAATTTAGCTCTAGTTTTTCTAAATCTGTGACATTTAGATTTGTTGTAATTTTAAACAGCTAGAGAGAAAAGCCAGAGCAGATATTTCTTAAATTTTTACTTCATGTTTCAACTACATTTTATAAATTATTTTATACATAGTTATATTTTGAAGCAGTCATTGTCTCTTATGACGCATCTTGTGGTTGATTCTGTGATTTATTTCTTAGTTTTACTGTTCTTTTCTTTCTTCTATTTGTTTTGCAATGGGTTCTCACCGTGTTGTTCAGCATTTCCATGATATGATGTTTCCATTATCATAACATACGATATATATGATCCTCTTTCACCTCCCCCCAACTAGCTGGGACAATAGATGTGCAACTCCCACCTGGCTATATGTGACTCTTCAAATTTTATGCCTTAGCAGAGTAATCATTTGCTGCTTACGGACTCTTAATTTGTTATCTGAGAAAAAAGCCAAAGATCATTTCATAATGAGGCTGGCTGACTTAATTATATCCTAGCAATTATCTACCTAAGACCATGGACACTTGAAGTAAAATTGTAACAAATATTTCCTTTCTAAACATAGTAAAGGATAGTTTTTCTGATTGTTAATTACTCTGAAATCTTGACTTTCTAAAATCAATGTATAAATTTGGCTTTCAAGTGAAGCAGTGGATAATACTGCTCCATCCTCTCTTAGGCAAGTGTATTTGGGATAATATGCTAAAGCAATTGTCATGATTTAAAGCCATGTCCAATGTATATGAATATGGACCACGTTAAACATAAAACCGCTCTAGGAATATAGTCAAAATCATCACTAACCTTATTTCCTATGTGAAATTCTAGCAACAACAGTAAATTGAACTAAAGTATAATACATAAATGGGCAGTAAAGTAGACTTAATTTATCAGGGTGTTAGTATATTTTTCCATGTAGAAGATATTTCTATGGCCGAAATGGAATTAAATATATCAAAACTGCACTATTCCTTTGGTTTTTGAACAACTTTTAATTTATTTCTCAAGTTTATTAAGTATTTTGGATAACAGACCCACTTCATTTAGTGAGAGTAGAATGACTGCAGCAAGTAGCTTTCTTTCAATCCCGATAGTTTCCTACCTTCCGAATCCTAACTGCACCATTGATTCCCAGTGCCTACATTTATGACTTCTGTGGTAGATGTTTCTAAGTTGACTACGAATGATTTATGTCTTAGACCCTTTTCTTTATTATTTGATAGAGCTATGGCTGTGATGGAGTCTCATTACCAGTTTTAGATTTTCATACATGGAGCAGTTGATATTTAAAAAGGAGCGTATACAGAGTGAACTTGACACAATCATCTATGCCCAGATAAAACTAGGATAACTGAAATGTGAAATGTAGAAGGTCAATTGGGGGCTCAAAATGGTTTAAAACATAACATAATAGCAGTGCATAAGACACTCCCTTTGTACACCACAGAAAAGATGACTCAAGCCCTACATTTCCTAACTACCAACTCAGGAACAGAAAGTTCTTAGGTAGGTAACTCTTCGACCAGGCAAAATGGGAATACCACTGAAAACACAAAGTAAGACCAGTGGAGATGGAAAAAAAACACTGGAAGTGGTGTTCATGGTATGTGACCAGGAAAAGCACTCTCCTTTCCCATTGGAATTGAGACATTTCTTCCATACATATGTGGCTGGTAGTCAAGGGTACAATGCAGAAAAATGTGATTCCAGGGTAAATAAAATATTCTGAAAAGTTCTGTTCTTTCCTCACTGTGCCTGAAATTCTTCTTCCCCACTCAGAGACATGGGACATGTTGGGAGCACTAGCAAGAGGGATCCTGCAACAGAATGCATTTTAAAACTTCAAATAATAGGGCCAGGGATGTAGTTCAGTGGCATAAGCACTTACCTAGCAAGCCTGAGGTCATGAGTGGTACCAAAACAACCCTTCAAATATTTTCCAGATTCTCCTAACCTACATAAAATTGTCCAAAATTCAAGTAAATACCATATATCATATGAAGAACTGCACTCCTCACAATTTCAGTCAGAAAATATAACCAAATGACTGCAACCTCAGGATAAATCTGATGCTAGATTTATCTGAGAAGGATTCTTGTCCACCTAACAAAAAGTAATTCAAAGACTTTAACATTTCCTGGTCCAAGTGAAAACTGGAAAATTGCACCACAGAAGTACAAGTTATAAAAAAAGATCTTATGTGAAGTGTAGCATTTAAAATATACAATTCACAGAATAGCATGTAGTAGAGTGGTGATGACAGAAAACAGAATCAATTAACTTGAACATAGATCAGTAGAATTTACCTACTACAAAGAAAAGACATAAACTGAAAAGAAGAGGAAATCCTCATGGACCTGGGGGAAAGCAGGGAAACAAGTATTTTCCCTTATGTCTGAAATGTAAAGACGGAGGGCAGAGACATGAAAGTAGAGGGAGACTTCTCAGAAATTCAGAATGTAACAAAGGATATAGGGAGGAAAATGTCAAAGGGGAAATGAGGAGGAGAAATGATCCATGCATGTTCTATATAAGCACAAATATGCCAACACGAAGCCTCTCATTATTTTTAAGTAAAATGCATTAGTAAAAATATAAAAGACAAATTTGTGAAGAGTATTAGAAAAGTTGAAGGAGAACACTCTAGCTAGAGGAACTTACAAAGGAATGACAGAAAACCAGGCAAATGTAGCACAGTCTGGGAGAAAACAGATTCAAGAATGTGAACAGTGTTTCCAACAGGGTCAGCTGGACTGGGAGGTGCATTGGAGAGAAGAGACTGTCAGTGAATAACATAGGTACTCTAAGACAGAGGAGGCAGTCACACCTTGAAATGGAAGATAAATATGAAAGATCAGTTTTCTAGATAGAACCAAACACTGGGGTAGATGAGAACGGGAAAAAGCATAGAAATTCTTAATTCTATTTCAGGACTTTGGCTGATGTCAGCATAAATACTTATTCAAGCATTATTCCTGAAGCAAACAATTTTAAATGCTTACCTAGTATACTGGAATTTGATGAATTCCAACCTAGATGTTTCTTAATCAATGTATTTGTATAGTATTTCTTGTCTATTCAGGTATAACAACAGCAAAGTTTTTCTAAACTATGTTTTATGCATTAACCATATATATATAGTACTAGTATTAAAGTGAAGAAATGCAATTTTATCATGTAGGAATTACTGAGTTCTAAATAATGTAGGTGCATGAACATATGATGACTATGAGATGCATGCTCTGATATAAATTCAGACACTGGGAATGAGGGAATGATGCAGAAGAAGCAATCCATAGAAGTACAAGTCGGTGCTCCCTAAATCTAGATGATATCTGGATTTTGGCTCTTCCAGTAGCAATTAACCATGGATATAATGTCTTTAATTTCACACCAAGCAAAGAAAACAGTATACATGATAGTAGTGTTGAATAAATAAGCATAGGAAATTCAGGGATCAGGATGAAGCATATTTAACTGAGTCATCATGATCCACAGAATGAACAGAATTCTTGAATACATTAGTATAACAATGAAACTCATTAGTAAGGCTAGAGAGTCTATTATGCTGAAGAGTTAGCCTAGAGAGCTGAGATCCTTCCTAAGTGGCAGAGCACTTGCCTAGAATGTGTGTTGTCCCAGATTTGATCTTTATCTCAGAGAGACAAACAGAAATAGAGGGACAGTGACAGAGACAGAGACAGAGGAAGTGACACAGAGATAAAATAGATCTAAGCAACTGATAATATTATTTTAATGGTAAGAATAATGTCTATAATTATTTGGCCTTTAGGACCATCAGTAGGGATGTACAAAAGAGATGGCCACAAACTTAAGTGTTCAAAGTATGTAGCCATAATATTTATTAAATGAAATACAGTAGTGGGAGTTGCTATGTGTATATATACAGACTCAAGAAATATTAAAGGAGTATAGTCAAACAAACTTGGTAACTGCATGGGGTGACTTAGGACAATACCAAGTTGACAGTTTAGGTGACTGAGAGAATGGTGTAAGGCTCTACAGGGATGAGAAATATAGCAAAACAGTTTTGTTACAGTGTAAAAGGTAGATTATAATTCAGCTGATATCTCTGAGTTTTGAAATGTCAGAGTTATGCTATGTTGTTGGTGGTATCTACCTAGCTAGCATGAAATATCAAGCAAACCTCTCAAATTAGAGCAAAGATGCTAATTGCATTTAAAGAAGCATAAATTATTTCCTATAAAAATCCATTCAGCAGTAATTAGGGAGACGGACAGAACTCTTTGGAACAAGGTAGAGAGAGGTGCCGGAGTCCAGCTCCAACCCTGGGAACAAAGAGAGGGGAGAGGGAATGAACCAAAAATGAAGGGGTCCGTGAAGGTAACCATTGATTTCCTTTATTGAGCAAAGCCCTTAAGTACAGGTTTGTCAGGCAGGCTGCCAGACCCTTGCCCTAGATTCAACTCCAAGGTTCCTGCTTCTGTTACAATGCTTGCTAAGGTACATAATGACCCGTTCAGGACCACTGCTTTTACAGATTGCTTTCCCACAAGTCAGCCCATTACTCTTATTCTTACAAGGAAGTTATACCCATTACCATGGGGAGGCCATGTCCTCTAGAGGTCCGGTCCCCAACAGAGAGGGAAAGAAGAGAATAGAGATAATTAAAACAGGGATTACAAAAAGAAAGTACAAAGGAAGACCCAAATGCATGGGTTGAAATAAGCCAGAGAAATGCAATATTTCTAGAAGAAGATGATATACATCAATTTAAAGAAGTTTCTCTAATGAAAAATTAATTAAATGCATATATCAATTTAAAGAAGTTTCTCTAATGAAAAAATAATTAAATGCACCTATAAGTGTTAAATTCTCCATGTAAAAAGATGATTTTGAATGAAATCCAGTTCCTGATATGGCTAATAATTACACTTTCTTATAGATTAAAATATTGTTAAGCATTTCATATTTGTCTGCTATTACATCCTGTGTGTGTGCCATCTAGGCGTCCCCAGATTCACAAGCACCATGCTCGTCTATCTGAAAGAAGAGTTGTCAGAGCAGGCCCATGCAAAGGAAAAAGTTTCTTGCAGGCATTGGGGAAAGGGTGAGGAAACATGGAGCTGAGACACTGCTGTGTGTGGCCAGCAGTTTTGTTCTTACAGAAATAGGGCACCATCCTCACTGTTCCTTGGGGGAGGGCATTATTTGATTGGTTATTAGACTCCTTGCTAGGGGCCAGGTCAGGTGAGCCATTAGGAGATTTTGGAGAGGAATCTTTTCTCTTAGGAAGAATTAAACTACCTAAAGATGGACTTCTTTGAATAATGTATCTACACAGAATTGGATATCTAAACCATGGACTATAACCTCAGTGTAGCTACATAGAGGCAGGTGTCAAAACCACAGGCTGCCAGCTCTGCTACCTGCTGCTTGCAGAGACAGTCCTTTCTTTCTACTTGTTAAAGGTGCCCTATTTCTCTAATCTAATCCCTACCTAAGGATCTCAACTGTTCCTGGATTTCTTCCTGTGTAAAAGACCTCCCAGCTGCTGTTGAGATCAGGATGATGACTGTTGTGGCTTCTTACTGCTGAGAGGGGGCATTTACCGGTACAATGAATAGTGTCCATCAGGATTTGTGCCATGGTAGATGGATGGAGGAACTCCATAGCTGGCTCCATCTGAAGGCCCATCCTCATCTTTATTGGATTAATGTGGTCTCTGATGAACAAAAGGGTGTTCATTTTCTCCAGAATTATATGGGGATTTTTGCATAATAGCCCTTGATATCAAGTCATCCTCAGATTTGAAAGCCAATGATGTCCTTTCTGAGGCAATAAGGTTAAAACTGAGGATGATAAATAATGGTCAATTGTTGTCCCAGCAATGCGGTGGCAAGAGGAGTACTAAAACATGGAGGCCACTCTAGGGATGAAGAATCTAACAGTTTTAACAGGTACATCCTCAGATGATGTCAGGATCCCGTGATGTAGGCTCACACTCTTATGGTCATTTTTTGTTTATGGACACAAAGGAAAGAAGGCTTGGTTACATTTGACACTGCTGAGGCTGGGGCTTGATTCAGGGCCTCTTTGCTTTGTTTAAATGATTTTTTTCTGAGACCCAGAATAGCAAATCAATTCTGGGAGACAAGGTCAAGTCAGGTGGAATCACAATCCCTAAACTAAAATTATACTACAAAGCTACGGTAATAAAATCAACCTGGTACTGGCTCAAAAACAGACCTGAGGATCAATGGAACAGACTGGAAGATACAGGCACAACCACAAATACACTCAGCCACCTAATATTTGACAAAGGGTCCAAACAAGCTCACTGAAAGAAAGGTAGCCTCTTCAATAAATGGTCCTGGAAAAATTGGTTTGCCATTTGCCAGAGTGAAAATAGACCCAAGTCTATCACCATGCACCAAACTCAAGTCAAAATGGATCACAGATCTCAATATTAAAACAGAAACACTGAATCTATTGGAAGAGAAGGTAGGTAAAAATCTTGAAGACATAGGAGTAGGTAGAGAGTTCATGAACAAAAATGAAACCGCAAGGGAAACACTTCAAAGAATCAATAATCGGGACCGCATCTTACTGAAGTTTTTGCACATCTAAAGAAATCACCAGCAGAGTAAAAAGAAAACCCACAGATAGGGAAAAAATCCTAACTGGCTGTCCCTTGGACAAAGGCCTTCTATCTAGAACATACAAAGCATTAAAAAACATGAACCCATCCAAATTCAAAGCCCCAATCCAGAAATGGGCATCTGCGATTAATACACATTTCTCAGATAAAGAAATACAAATGACAAATAAATATATGAGAAAATGTTCTACATCTTTAGTTATTCAAGAAATGCAAATAAAAACAACATTGAGATTTCATCTTACCCCAGTAAAATTGTCCAGCATTAAGAAATCATCCAATAAGAAACGCTGGTGAGGCTGTGGAGAAATAGGAACTCTGCTGCACTGCTCGTGGGAATGCAGAATGGTGAAACCACTGTGGAGATCGGTTTGGAGATTCCTCAGCAAACTAGGTCTGGAGGTCCCACTCAACCCAGCTATCCCCCTTCTGGGGATTTTCCCAGAAGATCTGAAAACAGCATATCACTGTGATATATGTGCACCCATATTTATAGCAGCACAATTTGTAATAGCTAAATCATGGAAACAACCCAAATGTCCATCCACAGAGGACTGGATTAAAAAACTGTGGCATTTTTACACAATGGAATATTATTTAGCTGTAAAGAAAGACAATCTAGGGGTGTTTATAGGCAAATGGTCACAATTAGAGACCATACTCATAAGTGAGGTAAACCAGATATGCATGTGTAAACAGCATATAGTATAATTAGTGTAGGAACCTGGAGGTGAGAATATAGATTGGGAGGTATGAAGGGAGACTGTTCAAGGGTAGAGAGCAATTAGGATGAAGGGAAGGAGAGGAGGAAGAAGAGGGTAGCTGAATAGGTATGTATGTATGTGTGGGATGGCTGACATGGTTGCACTGTTGTCTCATGTCATATTGATGTGGGAAAGAATCGGTGATTATTTGTTTGATCAACCTTGTATGTCTATTTGTATTGTCCTGAGTATACACTTTGAAGCTATCAACGTGTAATACAATAACCATTGTCGATCCCCTGCCACCTGTAGTTCGGTTTTTGTACTGTTCTTGTGCTACTGTGTGTATGTTTGTTAGTGTTTTTGTTCTTTTATTTTTAAAATAAAAAATAAATAAATAAATAAATAAATGATTTCTTCTGGTCTAATTTACAGAGGAGGTGCTCCTTTCTCTTCCTTTTGGTGGCTTAATACAGTCTCCATTTTCTTGCTTTTGTTCTTGCTTTTGACCTGTGTCAAGCCCTTGTGTTGTGTTACCTCCACTATTTGTAGCGATAGCCTCAATGTCTCATTGGTCTTTATTTATCAGCACTTTAGGCTCTATTTAGCAATTTCATGAGCACATTTAGCTTCTGTCTGCTGCTGTGCCTGTCACTTCATTTTCTCTCAGAATTGAGTCATTGTTATATGTTTTTCTGGTAGAGTGTGAGTTGGCTTTGTAATCTTTTTGCAGAGGAGGCACACTTGCATTGTAGCTTTGTCTGTGTTACATAGAGTTGTCTTTAGGGTTGCCTAGACTTGGTGTGTTTGTTTTCTTTGTCTCCCAATCTCCTTTTTCCCTTCTTGGCTTTTAGTTGCCATTCCTCCAGTGAATGTAGAGCCCTAGGTATGTATTCTTAGTTATCACAACTTTAACCTTCACATGCAGGGCCATTTCTGCTTCTGCTTGACATGTGACTTGGCTCTCCTCTGGCATTTGTCTCCAAAGCCCTTAGCCTCCTCTTCATTTTGTCACTTTTGGGCTTTTTTCTCCATACATGCACATAGAGCCTGTAGTTTGCTTTCATCCCTACCATCCTGGTGCTCAGTTGTATCTAGCCTTAGGCATAGCATGTGGATCTCCTTTCTGATGTGCAGCCTATTGTGTTTGGTTGTCTCCACCTGTTGGGTCTTGGCTTGGATATTTGCCTCTGAGCTCTGTAGCAAATGTGGTAGCTCTTCCTACATACTGTGTTTTTGACTGTGCTATCTCCCCTCATATGCACTATTGTAGCTTTTCGTGTCTTTAGTTCTGTTTGTACATTAGTTTGGGCATGTGTTTCTGTTACCTGTTTTAATCATTCTGTTTATTTCATTGGCTGGCAAAACCATAATTACCTTATGTTTGCCATGTTTTTGAGCCTCCTTGGCCTCTTCAGTTGCTCATCAAGTAGTCTTTGTCTCATCTTGTAGTCATTCTAGCATGTGCATGTGTTTTGTCTTGCCTGTAGTTGGTTTTGAGCAACCTCTTTGGGCAGCTGTAGCTGTTGAGCTGACTTTTGTTGTTTGCTCCTGCAAGCATTAGGCCTCTTTCTCTTTGTCTTTGAGTCAGTCAGTTTCCTCCAGTGTAGCACTGTGCTGCCTTGTGGCTTCGTTTTTATTTATCAGGCTCTTTTGTATATGTTTTTTGGCCTCCTGGTGTTGCTGTTTGTTCTCTGCTGCCAAGTGTCACTGGAAGCCACCCTCAGTGTTCTCTGTTTCTTCTTCAGCAATGTGTTCTCAACATTGCTGCAGATGTGCCACAGGTCTAGTTTTAGATCTGCTTGTCAACAGTAGCTTTTTCAATGTTCTACTTCAGGGTGAGCATCATTATTATTCATTGCCATTGTCTCAGTGTGTTTTTTATTAGCTCCTTTTGTCACTTGAGTTTACTTATTGATGTCTTGCATAGCTGGGTGAGGTAATCATCAATGTCAACCTTTAGCTGCACTGTCTTTTTCTTTATGCCTGTGGCCCAAAGATAATTTGGGTGTGTACTTTGGAATTATGTCCCTTTTTTAGTAGGGTACCAGGCAATGGGAAGATATAGTTGGATCTCTCTCTCTCCCACATTGTGTGTCTCTCCCTCAGTTTCTGAATCTGTCTCTGTCTCTATCTGTCTCTCTCTCAGGGGCAATAGCATTTTGCAGGCAGCCACCTAGTTTTGGAACTTTTATCATCTCTGTTATGACTTTTGGAAATTCATTTATCTAGTGGCCATATTTTACATTGCAAATATTGATCCCAGTCTAGTTTTGGTGGACAGGCAGTTCCCGGCTTGCTTTGAGTCCATTTTGTCAGTGTCCTAGTCTTTGCCCCTCAGTGATTTCTGTTTTTATTTCTCTATAACCACTGCTGTGAAAAGATCTGTGTTTTTTGTTTGTTTGTTATTTTAGCCTCCAGGTCCTGACTTACGTACACTTTGGTAATCATCTCTGAAAGTTGGGTCACATTCATGCCAGCAAAACTGTCTAGTTTTTTCAGTAAGCATATAGACAGAACTAAATACATGTGATTCTAGTTTGAACTATATTTCAACATTAGTCAATGTAGAGAAATTGATCCTGACTTACTGGTAGTCCTCCGCTTTCAGTCACCATTGTATATATACATACAATTGTTCTTTGTCTATACCTTTATGGGGGGCAGGCCATTTACTACCAAAGGATGATCAATTTCTTTTATAAAGAGTTATTAAACTCTGGAGGAGAATCTGCTTCATTTTACAATTTTCTGTATAGCCTTTGCTGGTTCCAGTTTTACACATTTGGTCTTTAGACATTGGATGGGGTGAAGGAAGGGTACAGAATCAAGAAAAAGTATTGAATAACTTATCTTTGAAAGAAGAGAGAGCTTTATGAATCTTGTGAGAACATGATAATAGAAACTCTGTGTAGAGGACATATTTGCCACCCTTTTCGGCACTGGAATAAGAAGTTATAGCTACATGGAAGGGAGAGACTTTGAGGGACACTGTTCTTTACATCCTGCTTCAAAGTCAGTTAATACTCACATAAGTGTGCAAATAAATTTATATGCATTAATAAACACATATATTCTTATATATACATGTATGTGTTTTGTATGTGTTTATATTTGGCCATTTTTCTAACTACCCTACCTACACACATAAGCTTGCTAGCTCCATTCCTAAATATGGAATATCTTCAATGATTGAAAAAAGAGCAGAGTTTTAGAGAAATTTAGAACCCAAATGATACTTAGAGATAGTTTAAGGACAAATAATTTTATTTCCAGAACTATTAATCTCCCACACAGCACTAGTAGTAAGATCCCAGCTGGAAGCTAATCCACAAATCTTTATTGCAAGATCAGTTTCATTCTCTCATACCACACTGGCATTGCACAGATTTTTGGTATATGAACAGATAGACACTAAAGCTTAGAAGGTCATGCTAGAGCTGAATCTATTTCCTGCTGACTATCTGCTCTTAAAAAGACCCTTATTTGAGTTTTGAAATTTACTGATTATTTCTGTCAGTCCCATCTCCACCTATATTTCTCTTCCTGGGAAGTTTTACATGCAATCAATTTTAGGAGGGACTCTTGTCAGGTATCAATAAGTTCTTTCAATCACAATTATCTATCACAGTATTATCTTTGAAGCAGAGAAAAAAGATGTTCATGTCAAAGATAGCTTTGTTGGACCACAAAAATTACAAATAGCATTTGATTGTTCTATCTTCAGGCAATATGATAACTACATAAAGACTTATAGAATATGTTTTTGCCTAGCATACTTGTTAATGTAGCAAAAGCATATAATAGTTGTTTCATGTAGTACATGTCAAATGTAGCTCAATTTGTAATAGAAGATTCAATACTAGTACAGCTTAACAACTCAAAGATTTCTTTCCCAAGTAGGAAATTTAAAATTTTCAATCAAAGGATAAAGTATTAACCATCTCTCACTCCCAACTGAATTATTTTCAAGATTTTCTTTCCTACTCCTTTTCCTCTCAGCTTCAGCTCAAAACTAAGGTAATCTCTGGTGACCTTTCAGTCTATGAGTATTTTGGAATTCTACCCCAGAAGTAAAGTTTGCCTATAATCATTTTTTATGTTCTGAAATTGTCCCCAACTTTTCTAATAATAAATTTAGAAAGAAACAATGTGGACGGTTAGGAAGTGCATACTCCAAAATTCTTTAAAAATCCTTTAAGTATGCTGTATCACTCAAGATATATGGAAATGCAAACGAGCTAGGTGGGCTGGAGTGTATCATTCTTAGGATAAGCCCTAGAAATGTTTTGCACAATTGAAATAATTGTTAAATAAGTAACAAAAAAGAATGCTTTAACTGAATTTGAGATGCTAAACTGTCCTTTTTCACAATTACTTTGATTCGGCAAAGAATGAAATGAGACAATGGCAGTTATTGAGATGTTTACTTTATTTATTAATATTTATGGAGAGATGCATACCACAAAATGTTTCCTGATAATTTTCCATCTTAAAAGATCCATTAGTTTTTATATTAATCATATTAAGTATTTATCAAAAATTTCCAACTAATGATTTTATAAAAATAAAACATAGCTCCAAAGTCAAGATAATATTATGACACAATGGTTTCAGAAAATCTTGAATTGCGCTCTGGAACATTTAGTAAAACTCAAAAGAATTCTTTTCTATGGGGCAAGAAATTGAACTCAAGACCACATAATTCAAGCCAAATAGATATACCACTGAGGTACACCCCCAGCTCAAAAATTCAGGGAAATTTTACAACTGTTTAAAAAAAACTATAAAATATTATAGAAAGGAGCGTACACCTCCCATCTTACTTGGTTAAGAGAGATAATACTGATGCAAGCCAAGTGTACCAGTCAGGGTTTTATGAGAGAAACAGATATAACATAAGATATAGAGATGTATAAGAAATTAGAAGATTGGCTTATGATGGTCAGCCACAGAGTTAGGTGAGGAGATGTGCAGATGGTGTCTGCACACTGGAGACTGAAGGGCTCAGTGCAAGGTCTGGAATTCACTGAAGTGTCCTGTGCAAGCCTGTATCAGGAGGCTGAAGGGTGTATGCTGTTAGGCTGAAAGATCCAAGGTGGAGGCTGAAGAGTCTGGACTAGAAGCCAGGAGACAATGTCCAAGCTGAATGTCAAGATGAACTCCTCCAAAGAATGGAAGCCCATCCATCCTTACTCAATTCCACTTTATACCATCCAGGCAATGAGCCACCCTAGGGTGTAGAATTGTTGAGCTGACTTAATTAAGCTTCTGTCTTGGTTACTTCTCTCTTGTTGCTGAGACAAAAATACCCAACACCCAAAATGAAGAAAGGAAAGGTTTATTTAGCTTACAGTTTGTGGAGGTTTCAGGCCATACTTGGCTGGTTCTGAGGCAGAGTGGCACATGGCAGAGGGCAAACTGTTCAGGGCAACAGAGCCCAGCAAAAAACACCCAGCAAAAAGGGAGGAATGGCTGCAAGCAGTCTCTTTTTCTCCCTTACCTTGTAAACAGCCTACCCCCACCCGGGGATGTGTAGCTCTCACACAGTCTCCATGCCCTCCTCTTCCACAGGCTCAGGATGTATACAAAGTAAGCACCCTGGCTCCCTGCTGAATCACATAGTTAACCTTTTAAGCTTCCCAAATTAACACAATAAACAACATCCTAGAAGGGTAAGGGCATGTCCTTTTTACTCCAAGATTTACAACTCCTGAGTTACTTAGCCAAACCTCTCCACTCTCCAAGTTGACACGATGTATCAACCATAACAGCTTCTAAATTTCTCAAGTTGACACAATCAATCAAACACAACAATCCACCCCTTGTCAACTTGGTAATCAGTCACATTTCTTTAAGCCAGGTTCCAGATACAAAGTCATGCACATAATTATGTCTAACATGTTATATCTATGCTGTGTACAAATGGAAATGCACTAATTCCCTCACCAGAATAGCAGGTAAGTTTTTTCAGTTGATGTTTACTCTTACCATCTCATAACTTCAACAATATAACACAGGTTTAACAATCCTTAAGAACTACTATTAAGTCTATCAACATTACATTGCATTAGAACCATATTAGGGGAGAAATAGTACAATTACAATCCTCTTTTCTATAGCCAACCATGGGGTCATAGCTGGTGTTTAAGGCTACCTTTTCATACTACCCATTCTATATTCCCTTTTGCTTTCAGCAAGCATCTCAGTAGGTCTTGGTTCCTTCCCTGGGGGAGTGACCCATACCTTCATTCCTGAAAGCTATGGACCATTTCTCATTCTGCCTGTATTAGGTTTTTGGAGTTTCCCATTGACTTTAATAACAGGGCATGGCACGACTAAAAAATAGCGATCTCCTGCAATTCAAATACATTCTTATATTCAGGTGAAAGGCTTCAGTTCATTTTGCCATTGTCCTGTTCTTTTCAACAAGCATGTCGTCCTCTGATTCATCCTTGCAGTCCAAAATTTCATAGAGCCATCCCTCTGACCAAATGCTTCAAATCACCTTGACAGCTCTTCACTCTTAATTTCAAGCATAGATCAGGCCAAAACCTCTCAACAGTAACCATGCCACCATCCCAAAAGTAGACTGCACTGAAATTTTTCTGCCACCCATGTAATATCTCTAAACACAAGCAAAATGCAGACCAAATTTCTTCCAAAGCACAAATTTACTACCTGGGATCCAGTAATCAGTGCACTTCTCAATGTAAGCCTCCCAAGCTTTAACTTACCTGGCAGCATTTCCATTAGTACTCTGATTTTTAAGGCCCCAACTAGAGTCGTCAATATAGTTTACAGCATATAGGGGCTACCTGTAGGTCAGTCTCTAAAAACATTTCCAAATTAATTCCCCAGGCTCTTAAGCCACATGGCTAGGCAATGTCACAGCAATGAACCCACTCTCCTGGAAACAATTTTGTTGTAGTCAGAGTTTGCAAGGGAAAACATTTAATAGAGGACACATAATTTATAGCATTATTTTATAATAGTCACCCAAAGAGTCAAGTACGAAAGAGTGCAGGAAATCTGTGCACACATTAAAGACCCAAAGTTGGGGGCTGGGGATATAGCTCAGTGGCATAAGTGCCCACCTGGCAAGAGCAAGATCCTGAGTTCATCTCCCAGTGCCATAAAAAAAAAGACCCAAAGAATCCAGCTGAGAGCCTGGATCTCATGGGAATGTCCTTCATGAGTTCAGCTAAAGACCTAGAGCCCATGACAGTGCCCCACAGGAGTCTCGTTGGAGGCCTAGAGCCCACAACAATGTCTCGTGCAAGTCCGTTTCATGGATCTGGGCTGAGAAGGCCCAACGATCAGTGGTGGAAGCTGGAAGGTCAGTGGAAGAAGCTAGAAAATCTGTGCCAACAGGAAGATGGATCTGTGCCAGTAGGCTGAGGGATCTGCACTGGAGCCGGGAAGTGACACTCAAAGTAAGGACCAGAGCTCCCCCAAAAGTACCACAGCCATCCTCAGCAACAATGAGGTCCCCAGCTCCTCTGGTAACAGCCAAGTTAATATCAAGAAAGCCAGCATGACAAGCTTCTCTAGGAGAACCAACAGTACCACATTTTCCTCTCTAGTTCTCCTTTTTATGTTGTTGGCAGCAATCCTCACATGGGCCTTCCATATTCAGCATCATGCTGATTCAGTTCAGCTGGGTGTTACGAATAGATCACTAGTTTTCAATTCACCACTCCAAGCAATGTTTGTTAATATCTTATTAACAGGTGATCAATAAGAAATGTTTTTAAATATATAAATTATGAAAAGTCTTCTTCTTATCTCTTTAAATTGATTTCAGGAAATTTACTGTGGTGTTTAGGTTTCCATATGAAACATTACTGTTTGCCTTTAAAAGAGCAGGCAATCATTTCCTGGTTAACATTTTCAATAGATTATATTTTAGAGCTGTTTTAGATTCACAGCAAAATAGATTAAGTGGTGTAGTGGTTTAGGTTGAACAAGACCCTCCATGTTCTCGTGTGTTTGGAAAGAGAATGGATCATAAAGGTGCTGTGCTCATCAGTGTACTAGTTCACTGTTGAGTTCATAGCTTACTTGCTGTTAGGTGATGGAGCCAGGTTGGAAGAAGCAGGTCACTGAAGCTGTGACCTAGAAGGGTGTTTCCTTAACACTGTCTCCTGCCTTCTCTGTATGCTTCCTAGTCACCAAGATAGGAGGAGCCAGCCTACACCAGTCCCTTCCATCATGCTATTTATGTTGTGAAGCCGGCTGGCAGTGGATTGAACCCAATAAAACTGTGAGCCAAATTAAACCTCTTCTCATTGAAGTTCAAACTGCCACGAATTTTATCTCAGCAATGAAAAGTAACTAATACACATGGTACACAAATTTCCCACATATTCCCACCCCCCAACCTCCTTCATTAGGTAAAATCATTATGATTAAACCTAAATTAACAATTCACTTTGAGTTCATAATTTGCAGTAGAGCTGAAAACCAAGCATGAGGTTGGCACAGTATGGACTGGAAAAAATCATAATGAAGTTTATCCACTGTTAATAAAAACCCTTTAGGGACTATGAATAGAGCTCAGTGCTAAAGTACCTGGTCAGCAAGTATAAAGCTCTGAGTTCAATTCTCAGGTCATAGAAAAATCAAATTTAGCACAGATAACCTGAGTAAAGAATGATTTATGAATATTTCAGGCTTCAGAACTATAAAAGAGTCAGATAGTCCCACACACAGTGTGAGCAGACAACTTTTATAGCAGGAAAAGCCAGTACAGTGCAGAAATATTTTGATATGTTACAATTGACCTTTGCTTTGTAATTTTGTGTGATCACTCAGCCCAGTGATTGGTTTAGCATAGTTCTGCATGTGGATAATTGGAAGACCCTTTTGGTTGTGGCTGGCACCACCCAAATGGCTTTCATCCTGAATGTTGTAAGAGGAAAAAAAGGCCTGTTGCTTTCTGCTTGCCATCCCATGAAATGTTTCTTCCCTGTGATTCCTCTCTGCCATGTCACTGTGCCTGGGAGCCAGCCAACTATGGATTGAAACCTCTATGAATTGTGAGTTGAAATTAACTGTTTCTTCCTTTAACTTGTGAGTATTGGATATTTTGTCCCAGCAATGAGAAAAGTAACCAAGACACTATGTAAGAGAAGAAACACATACCATGTATAGGACATGAGGTCATATTAGTAAAGCACAGTCAGAATGTCTGGTAAATACGGTTGATCACTAAAGAGCTATCAATTTTGTTTTTGGTCTCTGGTATGAAAAAACTATCATTAAATGATCTTTAATTCATTATTTTGAAATCAGGCTGAGTCTACGGCCATATCATCCTGAACATGCCCGATCTTGTGTGAAATCAGGCTGAAAGCAAAGAGCTTAAAATCCTATGTCCTTCTAACTGAATTGAGATTACACAAAGATTTTCTGCATCAATTGAAAAGTCATTTCAATAAGATTTCTTCATCATGTGTGTTATGGTAACATATATGGTAATATAAGCATATCTTTGTATCTGGAAACTGGTTTAAAGAAATGTGTCTGGTTGCCAAGTTGACAAGGGGTGGATTGTTATGGTTGATACATTCTGTCAACTTGTGGCGTCTAGAGGTTTGGCTGAGTGATTCAGCAGGAAACCAGGGTGCTTACTTTGTAGACATCCTGAGCCTGTGGAAGAGGAAGGCATGGAGATTGTGTGAGAGGTATGCGCCCCCTGGGTGGGGGTAGGCTGTTTACAATGTAAGGGAAGAGAAGAGGCTGCTGGCTGCTATTCCTCCCCTTTTTTGCTGGTTGTTTTTCCTGTGCTCTGCTGCCATGAACAGTTTGCCCTCTGCCGTGTGCCACTCTGCCTCTGAACCGCCAAGAATAGACTGAGACTTCCACAGATTGTAAGCTAAATAAACCTTTCCTTCCTTCATGTTGGGTGTTGGGTATTTTGTCTTAGCAATGAGAGAAAAGTAACCAAGACAATGTGTTATACATATTATTATATCCATAAAATTATTGGTACTCTTTTCATTGAAAAATAGCATCTGAACTTCCTTTTTTCAAATTGCAGCCAACCTACTTACTTCATTGAGAGGATGCAATAGAAAAAATGGCCTTACAGTTCTGATGCTAAGCCACAGGAAATTTCATAGATAACACTCATATATCACTAACTCCACCCAGAGTGAAATGCTCACTCTGAGTGGAGTTGGTCAGAATGTAACAATGCCAATTACAACTTTTCAAAATTATGAGGAAATTCAAACTACATGGGAGAAGTGTCAGAGAAAGAGAAAGGCGAGGAAAGCAGGGAAAATATCAGCACCACATTTTCCAATTATCCCAGACCAGAGAATAAACATGTCAGTGAAAATAACACTTTTTTATTGTGCCCTCAATAAATGTGACAAAAAGAAAAACCTAAAAACAAAATGGCAGATATATATTTATGCAAAATTATCTCTGAAAGCATTACAGGTGGATGATCATGCAATGTGAAAGGCAAGCCTTTCTCAGTATGTTTACCTTCATTATTGATCCCAAAGTTCCTCTTAATAAAACATTTGTTGTATATACCACTGAGTTTTGGAGTAGTTTGTTACAATAAAATAGATAACTGGAACATATGCCTTAGCAATTTGTATAGTTATAAAGCCATAGAACTATACAAGACAGAAAAGTGTTGGCTCAGATGTGTAGAAGAGTAAAATGGTTCATTTAATTAGGTATCTAAGCTTCAGGAAAGACACAAAAATTGTCACTTAATTTTAGAATCTACTATGCCAAAGAGACTTCAGTAATTTACTTAAAATTGCTTAACTTGGTCTCAACAGAGTTGACCTAAATTTCTGGAATTTGACTTAAACTACATACGTGAGTTGAGTTGTACTTTAATATACGAATATTAGAAGGCCCATCTGAATCACTGTTTTATTCCTATTTTCCTATCAGTTTCCAGAGCAGTACATCAGTAGGCCTATCAGGCTTGAAAGAAATTCTTATAAATAGAAATAAGGACATAATTTGATTTTAGCATACTGACAATCTTCATTCTGAGCCCAAGAAGTTCATGAATGCTTTGCAGTTAGTCCAATAAATATATTATATTTGCATTTACTGTTGTCATCATATTGACAACTTCTCTCTACACAGATAAATATAATAATAGTGTTTAAGTGTTGACATTGTTTTTTATTAATAAAAAATATATTGATGTATTTCAGTTCATTCCTAGAAGTGATAAAAAGCACATGATCATTTAAATTTTCACTTAGCTCAATGGCCAAACAATTAATATAAGGATATCCTCCTCTTCTCTCAAAGCACCATGATTGTGGGAGATCAGATAAGTATAGAGAACCCTTCTTGGTCCTCATCATGACCCGTGAAGTTTATATTTGTAATTTCATGAAAATTTATTGAAATTCTGTCAAGTCAGTTTAAATCTACCACTTCCAGTGAAACCCATGGTGAGAATAAAGACACTAAGGCATATTTGTAGTTATGGGGAGCCAAGGGGTCCTAAGTCCAGCAATGATGATGGCTATCCAAAACAAAGGCCTCTACCCACAAAACAAAGGCCTCTACCCAAGCCAAACCCAGTTTTTATTCATTCATGAAGAAGGGATGTTATAGTTGATACATTGTGTCAACATGGGAAATCTGGAGGTTTAATTGAGTGATTCAGCAGGAAGCCAGGGTGCTTACTTTGTATACATCCTGAGCCTGTGGAAGAGGAGGGCATGGAGACTGTGTGAGAGCTACACACCCCCTGGGTGGGGGTAGCCTGTTTACAATGGAAGGGAGCAAAAGAGGCTGCTTGCAGCCATTTCTCTCTTTTGCTCTTGTGGTTTTTGCTGTGCTCTGCTGCCATGAACAGTTTGCTCTCTGCCATGTGCCACTCTGCCTCAGAACCAACCAAGTATGGACTGAAACCTGCACAAACTGTAAGCTAAATAAACCTTTCCTTCCTTCATTTTGGGCATTGAGTATTTTGTCTCAGCAACAAGAGAAAAGTAACCAAGTCAAGGCACTAATGGGAGGATGAGTGACTGTGAGAACCATTGGAAGCAGGTGAGTGCCAAGAGCAGTGCTATGTATGAGGCCTAAAATCACCTCTGCAAATGCAGAGAAAAAGATATGCAAAAAAATAATCTACATAACACAGCTGAGGCAATATCTAATGTTTTTGGGTCAGTGTTTTAGCTCTGATATATGATCTTTAACGTCTCCAAAGTCATAGCCACTATCCCCAGGCTCGATCTCAGATGACAGCTTAGAGAACTGGCTCACACATCCCACCTCATCCAGCTCACTCAGAACAATGGAGGGTCTGGGGAAACATGCCTCCCATCTCCAAAGATTATCATCAGGACCTTGGCTAGACCAATATACATTGCTTCAAGCCAATTAAAAAGATAAGGAAAAGTCCCAGCCAGCTTACTGTTGTCTATATATTGATATTTAAGGGAAATTAAATTCACATTCTAAAAACATAGAATCTATACAATTATTCTTGCTTACAATTCTTGAGGGTAACTACGTGTTACAATGCAGGTGCAATATCCTCAATTCAGAAGGAATTTACTGAAACAGTCCAGGCCTTATTTCTGCACCATGCAGCGAATATATCATCTTGTGTTAGAGAGGTATCAACTAAAACAGCCTGGATTTTCTTCCTTACTCTCTTCTAGGAACAGAATGGCCTTCAGTTTTTACCCAGTGTGTCATATGACTCTTGAAGCATATAATCCAGGATGAATTGCATTTACGGTCTCTCTGCCATGGTGCAAATATGGGAAATATAGAGAATCCTCCACTAAGGAGGGAGCTTTCTTCAGACTTAGGAGAGCAGTTCAAGATGGATGCAGGGCCTCTTATCCATTACTGCTTATCTATAAGTAATGAACCCCTTTTCCCATTTTGTGTACATTCTGTCTAACTGGCCTCAAATAGCTAACCAGTACATGGTGGATCTAAACAGTAGCTGGGCACGTGTATATCGAATTCTACTTGTAGTAGTTGGCAAAATGATGAGATTTTCCATCGTCCTTGTGATTGGTACTTTCAGATGCTGCTTTGCATTTGGGATCTCAAATCTTTCACTCCAAGAAATCTCTCATCTTAAGAGAATTTATATAATATCTCCAAAATCCTTCTGGGTTTTCCAATTAATAATTTGTCTGTGGAAAAAGATAATAAATACCTCCAGAATCCTTCTGGTTTTTCCAATTAATAATTTTTCTTTGGAAAAAAATACAGCCAAAAAAGCGGGGGGAAATTTTTTAAAAAGAATTTTAAAAAAAGGAACAAAGGCAAAGGAAAATTCCTCAAACCCCAATAAGCCAGTGAACAAGAAAGGGGAAAGGAAACACAAGCAACAATAAAATTTCTCTGTTTTCAAGTGGGTGATTTCCTTGCAAGACCTGCCAGGGAGTTTAGCAATTCTCAGTTTTCTTCACCTAGCCTTAAGGCTTGTGACAATGTCCAAATCAAAACATGTCTCTGCTCATGCAGGTAGATAGGGAAGGCATTTAGACTCCTGATTCTTTTAGGTAGTATGATGAAGATTTGAGTATGCAATATAAGGACTTTCCAATCCAGAGCAACTGAAGCTGGGCTTGAGTTCCAAACTTGACAAGGTGGATCATTTGTCTTTTGTGATCCTACCTCAAACCTGTAAGTGGGAGGGATGTTTCCAGTCCATTACCAGTCTGAAGCTGTCTCCAATGGTTGTCTCTCAAACAGTCATTTTGGGAGGGAATACTGGCATCACTAAAGTGAATCTATCCAGCAGCTGCTCTGCGTCTCAGATTCACACACTCCAAACTTTCCTGGAATGGAGTCCAGTCCCACACTCTATTCAGGGAGATGGCTGGAACCTGCACTGTTATCCCTCTGTGGCTGCTTCCTGTAAAGGGACTCCCATTGGAGCGAAACCCCACAGTGTTTCTGTAGATCATAACAATCATAGTGTAATCCACCATTGGCCCAGTCCACTGCTGCCATTTTAGGTAGATAAAATGGGGTGGGTAGAAAGTTCAGACTGTTTCATTCCCTTTTCTGCACTGTGGTCCAACTCTTGAAATTCTCTGTCACTTATGATTTTGCTGTCAGTTTCTTCCTGTTTTCTGGGGATGATCTCCATCTTCTTCTCCTCTTTTTTTTTCTATCCCTTCTCTTTCTCCTCCTCTCCATCTTTTCTCATTTCTCCTCTTTTTCTTTCTTTCTCTCTATCTCTGTCTTTCTCTGTCCCTCTGTCTCTGTCTCTCTCTCTTTTCTTCCCCATGTTGTTGTTATTTTCTAGTTACTGGATTTTGAGTCTTGGCTAGCCTGCTTTGCTGCCAGTCATCACTCTCCCACTTTCCCCAAACTCCTACATTCTTAAAATCATGCAATTTTGCCTCAGTTGCTCATGCAATGAATATTTCTGAGAATGTTAAGAAAGAAGTTGGCTCAGTTGAGTAGTTTGAAAAGCTAATATGGTAGTAAGTAATATTACCACTACCAAATATTAAACATTATCCCAAGGACCTAATATACCTAAGGAAATTTATTCTTTTCAAGAACTGCCAAAGGGAAATATTAACATAATCTTTATTTTAAAGATGAAAAAGTCATACAACTTGCAAATATCAGGCCTGAAATTGAAATCTAATTTCTCTGTCTCCAATGCATGTGTTCTTAGGCATTAGAGGATAACACAGATGTTTGAAAGATGATAGTTTGTATAACACTTATCTAGTGTGAAGACAATATAACAAAAGAAGAACGAGGGTTGATAGGTTTAATGACTTTGTGCCTGCACGGTATATTATGATAGAAGATTTAGACCTAATACCTAATTTAAAAACACAGAATATTATATTTGTGGTGTGGAATACTCTGTAAAACTCTACTGAATCCATTTATTCACAGGCTTTGTTTAATTCTACTATTTCTTTTTTGATTTTTTTTAGTTGATCTATGTGTTTTTGAGAGGGGGGTGTTAAGTTTCCCTGTTATTATTGTGTTGTTGCTTATTTGATTTTTCATATCTTTTAATATTTATTTTATCTAGTTAGGTTCACTAGTATTTGGTGTATACATATTTTTGATTGCTTTTTCTTCTTAGAGGTTTCCCTGAAAACATATGTAGTGACCTTCGTTTTCTCTTTTGATCAGTCTTGACTTGAAGTTTACATTGTCTGCAAATGGAATAGCTATCCCTGCTTTTTCTCTGGGCTCCTGTGCCATGGAGTATTGTTTTCTATCCTTTTACTTTCAGTCTATGAATTTATTTTGAGTTAAATATGTTTCTTAAATGTAGCACACTGTAAAATCTTGCTGCTTGGTCCATTTTGCCAATCTGTTTCTTTCCATTGGTGAGTTGAGAGTGTATATATTGATGGCTACAATTGATATGTATAGGCTTATCTTTTTCATGTTATTTTCCTGTTGTTGGTTCCCTATATTTCGCTTTAATTTAATGACTTGCCCTGCCTGGTGGCTTGTTTGTACTGATGTCCTTTTGCTTGTGGTCTTCATTTACTCTAATACTTCCTTCAGAGCTTTCTGAGGAACTGGTTTGGTTGTTATGAATTTTTTTCAGTTGTATTTTGCCATGAAATAATCTTATTTCTCTCTTTATTTTGAAGGATTTTTTGTGGGGTACATCAATCTCGGTTGAAGGTTGTTTTCGTTTAAGGCTTGAATTACCTTGCTCCAAGTTCACCTTGATTTGAGGAATTGTGTGGAGAAATCTGTTGTGATTCTGATGGATTATCCTTTATAGGTTATTTGTTTCATTTCTCTAGTCCCTTTTAATAGTCTGATGTTGTGATGCAATTCTGGAAGCTTGATTATTATGTGAGTTGGTATAGATTTATTTTGGACATGCTTATTTGGAGTTCTATATACTTCATTTATTTGTAAGGCAAATTCTTTATCCATGTTTGAGAAGTTTTATGCCATTAATTCTGTGAAGATCTTTTTATCTCTTTTGTGCTGTCTCCAGGTTTCTCACTGACTCCAATCAACCTTATGTTGTTATTCTTTGCTTCATCTTGTATATGTTGCATTGATTTTTCATGGACTGTTGTTATTTTTAATATATCTTTATTTTCCTGGACAATAGTTGCATTCCTGTCTTCTAGATCTGATAGTATATGGTTGCTTTCATTCAATCTGTTGTGTATAATTTCAATGGAGTTTTCAATCTCCTGGATTTCTGTTTGGATCTGTTTCATGGATTCCATTTCTTTCTTATGTTGGGCATTCATTGTATCCATTGTTTTCCTGATCTCTACTTTTAAAATCTGTATCTGTTTAATGTCTTTTATTTTGATCATCATTTTTTTTGCCTTACATATTATTTTTTCTGTAGCTTCATTTCAGAAACTTCCAGTGTTTGACTTCTGATTTTCTCTATCTTATTGTGATCTAGACTTGTCCTGGGTGGACTGGAGGGCTGGGGTTAAGTTTTGCTTTTGTATCTTGTCATTTTTTGTTTTGTATTTTTTATTTCATTTTGTTTTCTGTGTTGATGCTTGTAGACTTCTTATAGTAGATAGCTTTATCCCTAGAATTGAGGCTTACTTAGGAAATGTCTATTTCTCAGGGATGTCTTCCAGATCTAGGTGGATTTTGGTCTTTGTGTCTATCTGAAGAACCTACCTTCTTAATGTATTGATGATGAGAAATTGTTATCTCTTTGGCTCAGCACCCAGTCCTTTGGTACTGTACTTTGGTGATGGTAATTATCCCATAAAATCACAATGCTGTTATATAAGGGAGAAAAAAATTATTATAACAGGTATAACACTGTGGCTAAAGTAGTAGAGTTATTAATAACAATAGTCTTCAGCACAGCCTTTCTCTTGACAAACTATGATAACTATTAACTCAATACTTTGAACCATAGGAGCAAATTCCACAGTGATATAACAATGCAACATATACCAGGAACTTTTTGTGCAATAATTTTCCCTTTAGTGGAGTGATTTTACCCTTTTCTAGGTGGTGGATTAAGAGGGACAGGGGAAAAGATAGAGGGATGGATGAGGTCCAGTATAGTAAAAGCAAGGTTGGAAGGCAAACAGTGATCACCCACATTATGAGAAACTGGAGGACACAGGAAGGAAAGAATGGAAGAAAGCACCATAGTATTGAAGTGAAGCAGAAAGAAAAGAGACAACGTTTACTCACATGAAAGCATTATAAAATCAAGCAAGATAGTTGACGAAACAGTTTAGAATATGAGCAGAAGAAAACAAAATGGAAGGTAATAAATCTAAATTATGAAAGAAAGCAGAAAGGAAATAGAGAAAAATAGAAGAGAGGAAAAAGAGACAGCAAAAATAACCATAAAAAAACAAGACCAAACTAAACTGAACCAACTAAAAAGGAAAATAACCAGACAAAAAAAGGAAAACTAATCAACCAACACAGAAAAACAAACATAGTAAAACTCCTCCAGTGTTCACAGTTCTGTGCTAGTTCCAAGTCAGATCACAGAAATGTGTTGTGTGCTCCAGCCAAGTTTGCAGTGGGATTTGTGCTACAGGGCTGATATTGGCCTCTAGATGTGGGATGGGGAATGGCATTCTCTTCTTGGAGTTCTCCCCAAGATCTTCGATTAAAAAAAAAGATTGCCAGCCCCAGATGTGTCTGTGTGCCAAAGTACAAAGCTGGTTCACCTAACTTACCAACTTCTGATGTGTGCACCCTTACCAGGGCCTTGGTGGGTCAGTGGGGCTCCCTGCCTGGGCTCATGATACCTAAACAATTTCACTCTATTTTTTATGTCTTGATTGAAATTTCCTGTAAGCAAAAAATATTCCAAAAAAATGTTTGATACAAATAACTGATGAAACTCTTTTATCCTCCATTCTGACAGAAATTAATAATGATATTCTCTTATAGATAGAGTTATTGAGGTTGTGCAAAATGCCTTGACAATTGAAGAAGAAACTACTATGACGGCAGCATCACTGGTTATATTCCATGTTATTGTATAGAAAACAGATTCAAACAGAGCATAGATGATGTCTTCTGCCTTTTGTGACAAGAAAGATACAGTGAACTTCGCTACAGAAAAAGAGAAATGGCTTCCAGAAATGATAAAAGGAAAGAGAATTGCTAAACACATTACTTCACAATAATTCTCAAAAGTATACATATATTAAAACATCACATTTTATACATTTACCCAACTTTTCTACATAAATTAAAATAAATTTTCAAAGAAAAAAGAAAAGGAAATGCATTGTAATCAAACCAAACTGTGTTAGATGTCATGCATTTTCCTTAATGCTTATGTTTTGCTTTCTTTGTCTATTAAGTAAGGATAATAAAAACTACCCCATTAGATATCTGTGGGTGTAAGTTAAGATTACAGTATTTGAAACATATGAAGTATTAAAAACTTTAATTATTTTCCTTTTCACACTTTTATTCTGACACCATGACACTGGATGTGCACATTTGTCCCTAATTTGTTTTGTTTACATTTGTTTTCTCTTGTTCTTCCTTTGCCTCATTAAAGTCCAACCTGAGCAAATTACTTTCTTTTTTAACTTTTCCATTTTACCTTCCATTTTCCCCCTTATTCTTTGTTTAAGCTCAATATTACTGATAGAACATAAAATTTCAGACTCTGAGAACTTGTTTCCTGGTACTTTACAGTACTTTTAGCCCCAGTTTAATACACGTTGAATTTCAGCAGTGTATTTTTCTTGTAGCCTTTGAAACAAAGGACGCATCTTGAGATCACACAAACATCATTTTCACTTTATGCTGTTGCCTCTGGGTGGTGCTAACAGTACACATTAGATGTGCTGTGTTTCAGCGACTACATCCTGCTAACCAAAGTTTATCTAGAAATCAAACCGTGTTCAACAATTTTTCCTATATGGCTGATAAAGTTGGGGGGATTTCAATGGAAGTAAATTCCAGTGCAATGCTAATTAATTCGGAGAGCTTTATGTTCACCACAAATCAGCATAATTAATAGATAGGTCAGTATCCACATACACAAATAGAACTGGCTTAATGACCATATTTGATAATAAAGGAATGAGCTGAGGGCTAGCCATCAGAACAGGCCTAGAGGCTGGGGATATAGCTCAGTGGAATAAGCCCTTGCCTATCAAGTGCAGGGTCCTGAGTTCGATCCCCAGTACCGAAAAAAAAAAAAAAGAACAGGCCTAGAAACCTGAAACGTAAGGAGAGGTCACTAGAGAAATACAACCTGGACAGTATTTCTGAGTTTAGTGCCTGAATTATAAGTAACTTAAAAAGCAATACAATGAAGGTTTTCTCTTATTAGCGTCCTTAAACTAAAATCCCTGCATAGATGATGCTGAAGCAAGATCAAAGTAAGTAAGAAAGGGCGCAAATAAGAATCAGGGGGACAGATGCTGGAGTATAAAAGAAACAATACCATAATTATGTCTGGACAAATTTGGCTGAGATATCTCACTATATTCTAGTATGAGGACAAGTAATTTAGTGTCCAAAACTAAATTGAAAACCTTTCCTTTCCTGAAGTATTTTATTACACTTATTTTTGTCACTCTCTGAATATCAATTAAACACGAAACATGGCAATTGATGTATGAAAACACGAGTGTTACCAGAGCATTATGCTTCTTACCCTCAATATACTTTAGTAGCTATAGACACACAGGGAGCCCCCAATAAATTATATCAAAGGGGCCCCACCGCATTTGTCAGTATACTGAATTCTTATTCTGTTACTCCACAATAAAATATCTAATAGTAGAAATTGAAACTCTGTTAATATTTTATTTGCTAATTACCATAACAAAGAAAAGACAGCATACCTTGGGTATATTAACTAGTTATTTGAAGGCAGATATTTTCTTATACAATCATTCCATGCAAAACTAGATTTTAAAATGCTGATATGGTTTCAAAAATCACAGCAACTATGATAGAAATAAGCTTTTGAAAATATGATTGCATTGTTTCTACAAATATATTTTAATATTCACAAGAAATAGATAATTCAAAATCTACAGATAGTATCTGCTACTCCCTGAATTTTAGGATGGAAAGTATCGTTTTCTCCAGGTAAATTTTCTTTATGCAGTGAAATCTCGTCCTCCCCTTACAGTCTTTCTCTTCTGCCTCAGCCACAACTGTGGTCTCTGCCTTCAGTACACACCTCGATGTCTTCTTTCATACTTTAAACATCACAAATTATTTTAGTGATGATATGTTAACATATTTTCCATTGCTGTCATGAAATAGTTGAAACAAACTAACTTGATAAGGATATTTATTCGCCTTAAATTTTGGAAGCTGACAGTCCAAGACAGGGCAGCCTCACTAATTTCCAAAGGTTTGATGGCATCATCGTGGAAAGGATTACATCTTGCAACTGAAAACCAAAGAGCACCTCAGGGAACAGATAAAGCATTTATAACAACTCATTTTCACAAAACTACCTTAGTTGCTTCTGAGGACAACACCCTCGACTAACCCAAGGACCTCTCATTAGGTTCCTCTTCTTAAAGGTTTCACATACTTCAACCATGGGAATTGAGCCTCCAAAACTTCAAACATAGGGGAACAAACGACATCCTAACTATTGTAAGTAGTATCCTTTTCTATCTTTATCTCTTCTTTTTACAATATGTTCCTCATCAAATATAAATGT
>PVLD010021168.1:0-32133 GCA_004027595.1 Dinomys branickii | reverse complement strand
TAATTAAATATTTAAATATTTTCACTGTAGAGCTCTTTCACTTACTTAGTGAAAGAGCTCTACAATGAAAACTAAAAAGAGGGCATCAGAAAATGGAAAGACATCGTCTGTTCCTTAATAGACAGGACCAATACTGACAAAATGATCCTACTTCCAAAATTGCTGCACAGATTTAATGCAATCCCAATCAAAACAACTACAACATTCTTCACAGAACTGGGAAAAATTACCCTAAAATTAATATTGAACTAGAAGAGACCCAGAATAGCAAAGGCAATCTTGAATAAGAAGAGCAAAGCAGAAAATATCACAGTCCTGGATGTAAAGTTACATTACAAAGCTACAGCCATAAGAAAGAGCATGGTTCTGTCACAGAAACAGACATGAGGATAAACGAAACAGGAGAGAGGATATAGAAACAACCCCAGGCACATTCAACTACTTGATCTTTGAGAAAGTGACCAAAAATATATACTGAAGGAAATGTAGCTCTTTAATAAATGCTCTTGGGAAAAGCTACTGTGTCTGCAAGATTTGGCAACAAACTCAAAAATGCTCCCACTGGACAAAACTGGAAAATAAAAACAATAAGTGCGACAAAGTGAAACATATCAAGTATTGCTGTGAGTTCATAGTGCGGTACTGTCAAAAACAAGAAAATGACAAATTGCTGGGGAACCTACCTTTTCCTCGACAGCTGGTCAATAAAAGGGAAAAATCACCAATTTTTCCTGACTTTCCCAAATAAACTATTTCATTGGGTACACAACGAGTAGAAAAGGGGGGCATCTCTTTGTAGAAGTAGTCCAACTAATGAAGAGAATTAGAGTATTATCATTTCAAAAACATAGACTAATTAGTGGATCTAGTCACTAATCACCTGTAGCTGCTAACATCATGAAGCAATATCTCTACTTTTTGACATAAGAGTTCAATATTGTCTGTGATGTAGTTTTGCCTAAAAAAAAATCAAACCTCAGTCTGATTAAGCTTCTCTATCTAGCTACCAATTTATAGGATACACAGATAGAGACACATGCTAAATGAAGCCAGGACTATATATGAAGTCATAAAAATCCAGAATGTGAGAAGCTGCAAGACAGAAAAAGCAATTGATAAATTAGTTGTAAGAAGACAAAAAAGAAACTAAGGGCTTATCAATTTATTGAAAAATATGTAAGATAATTGTTCAAGAGCAACACATAGATCTTATGTTAATTCAAATTAATCAAAATTGTATCTTTGAAGCAAATGGGAATGGCAACAGTGGTTTTATGTTTGTTTGACATTAGAACATTTTAAAATTTTGCTGTGCATATAAGGCTATTGTTGTTATAGGTACATGTGTGTGCATCTAAAATAGGGATCGTGTTTCAGAGAACTATCAAGAAGTGAGATGGTATCTGCAGTTTGCTTTAAGTAATATAAAGAGGAAATTGGAAGGTGATACAGAGATGAAAAAGATCGGTCAGAAGTTAAAAGAATTATTAACTCAGGGTGGTGGTACATGAGAGTTAATATATTTTCTACTATTTATATTTGAAATTTTACATAAGAGATAAAATACACTAAAATATATGTTAAGAAAAAATGGCCCATGAAAGAGAAATTCATAACTATTAGAGTATTTATGAGTGCTCTGATAAAATTTGCTTTATGTAAAGTACTGAAGGTATGTAGTAGCTAAATCCACTAGAGTGAGTCGAACATTCATTGATGAGTGAGAGAATTCCGTTACCCATCGTTTTCCCCAGACACTGCTGGTGCTTGTTCTGAGCTGGAAAGCTGTGTTCCAGTCTTTCATCTTCCCCTGAATATCTACATGAACCAGAACAAACTGCCAACTGTTGTACGCTGTGCAAGTGGCAGGAGAGCTTCCTAAGGCAACCCAAGACCTACACCTGGACAAGCACTCTTATTTTTATTCCATCCCACTACAAAAACTAAGAGAAAACAGAAAAATTGAATTAGTGCCCAGTAAAGAGAGCACTTTATAAAGCAAAAATTGTAACAAATTTATTCATTGCTATGCTCCCAATTCCTTTTAGTATTTAATTGTACAACTTTATGGGATACAATATTATAATCTGATATATGTATACATTGTGTAGTGATCAAATCATGTTAACATTTCCCTCTCTTTAAATATCAAAAAAGTTTGATGAATACATAATTATTATAGGTATTTGTGTGCTACAGTGTAAAATTTCACTACTTGAATATAATATGTACGGATAAAATCTGGATACTTAATGTTTCAACTCCTTATCATTACTTAGTGCTTGGTGCCTTCAAGCTCTTTTTTTTAGTTATTCATGAAATGCATTATGTTCCCAACTCTTATTACAATATCTGGTACATAATAAATCCCCTAAAATTTGTTAAAGGATGCATGCAAAGGAGGATAGGTGAAGGGACAGAAGAATAAAAAAATTTTGTATATGTAGATGCCATGTATATATAAGAAAATTTCAATATAGTTATCTTAAAACTGAATATTTATATCTACATTTCAATAATTTTTTTGGCTACCACTGCATTTCTCTAGTGTTTTAGACTAGTGTCTCTGCAAGGTTAGCATACACAAGAATTGCTTGCAAAGCTAATTAATGGATTGCTAAATCCCACTGCAAATTCTTAAATTTGCCTTTCAAATGAGCTTGCAGGTAATTCTGCTGGCTGTGGAATATACTTTGAGTAGCATCAATTAAGGCAGATATTCTCACCAACCATTCCATCAGAATTACAAGAGAACTTTTTAAATATTCAGATTTGTATAAGTTCTCTGACTCCTACTGAATCAGTTTCTGAAGGTGAGTCAAAGAAATGTGAATTTTAAGAAAGTCCTCAGTCATACTGATGAGCCCAAGCTGGAGTTTCAGAATGGCCGCCCTGATGCTGTCCAACAGTGCCCTCTGCCGTGATGACCATGTTTATCCATACCTGCATGGTCTGACACCAGCACAGTGGAAACTTGAAATAACACGGCTACCTGCTCCAAGGAACTGAAGTCTAGTGGTACTTTAAACTTATGTTTAAATTGTCACTTGGGTCTAGTGGTTACTGTGTTAGACAGAGAAGGCCTAGACTTTAAAAGTTCCTTCTTGAAACAATGGTTTTCTTCAGTGGTGACCACACGAGACCAGCATGTGGGGTTCCACATCCAATGGTTACCTTGGATTTGTCTTGACCTCTGCAAGGTTCAGTCCATGCCCACTCTGGGGCATCCTTTTACTTCTCTGAAGGAAAATAAGACACTTTGACATATGTGCAAATGAACGTCGCATACTTAGCTTGATGGGGTCATTATTCATCCACCAAACAGTGATAGTTGGAGTCTAATGCTATCCTCTCAAGGGAGTCTCAGTGTGTAGTGCTTATCAACTCACCATCTCATCAATCCGCATGGTGACTTGTGAGCAGAAAAAAAAAAAAAAAAACTCAGGCTATTGTCCCATTTCACTTGTAGAAACACTGACTCTGAAAGAACAGAGTGGCTTGGCTTGCCGCAGCCTCTCAAAGGGACTCCCTAATTTGATGTTATTTTTCCAACTACTGCCATTCTCTGAAAGTTGTTTTAGCTCTTACAGTCAAGGACACCACAGCAATGGTTTGAAAAGCAATTTGCTTTCTTTGGCACCTAAGAATGTAGAAAGGTGGAACTTGAGCCCTAGATGAAATAGAACAAGGCCAAGCTAGAGTCAGACAGCCTAGAATTATAAAGCATCTCATATTCCTAGGTCTCTGAAGGCTCCATGGCACAGTCCATAGGCTGCAAAATAAATTAATATGAAGAGGTGTTCAAGCTAATTATATAAATCACAGTAAGGGTAGGAGGAATATTTTAAGTGGATTAAGAAATGGGAAGTTGGAGTTGAGATAATAAGAATCCTTCTCCAAATGACAAATCTCAGGTCCTCCCCAGGTGATTCAGTTTTATAACAAGATTTATGCCTGGGGCACTATCTTCAACTAGATAGATTGAGACAAGACCATAGGCCATCTTGAAGTCAAAGTCATGAAATAGTAATTACCTACAAGTAGCCCAAGGAGACTCTAAAATGCTGTCAAAGTCCAAAATTTGCAGAGCCAGCTGTAACATCACTTGGCTTTACACAATGTAATCTGAGTTACCTACACACAGTTTAAGGGAATGTAACACAAACATCTCAGGGAGGAGTTTACACTGTTGGGAGGAGGGAAGTCTACTTTGGCCCCACAGTTTTCTTCAGACTAGCACTGCTTCTCCACGCAGGAAGGGTGAGAGGGTTCTGGCAAGCATTGGGGGAGGGCACAGAGAAGAGGGAAGGACGGAGAGTGAAGTGCCTGGAATTGGGATAGCATCCCTGTGTCTAAAGTAGAGACAGCCTCCAGAAGAGAGGCCCTGGGTAGACTTTATTCACTTAATAGACTTTAAGTGCCTGAGGACACGGTACAAACTTGTATCACATTATCAGACAGGCCCCCCTCATGGCATCAGTGTCGGCAGAGGCTCATGAATATGTAAATACTATATGTATCTTGGAAACATGCTTGACAAGAGAATAGCTAAAACGAACTGATTCTAGTTATAAGCCCATCAGCCTGCCATTCTTTATGTTTGAACAGGCAGGCTATTGCTAGGTGACAGATCATTAAGGCTATCTACTCAGTCAGCGGAAATGAAGAAATAATTTGTTCCTAATAACCTTCAGATGACCTCCCAGGCAAAAGGGAGTCTTTAAAGTGCTGTCTTTGCCAATACACGTCAGGCAGGCGGGTGGGGTGCTCTGGCCCGGCAGTCAGAGAAGGATGGCTGGTGAAACAGATTAATAAACACCTACTGACAGGGACATATCAGGGAAAGATCTCATCACCTGCCATTATGGGGCTGATGAATAATTCAGAGCTCTCCATCAGAGCGAGAACTTCAGACTGCGCTGTGCTCTACCCTGGCGGGGAGCGGGAGCACCAAGGTGCTGGTAGCCAGAATCGAATGGAGGTCCTGGGGACCTCATGTCTGTTCCAGACTACGGCCCTGGAAGGGCAGGGAGCAGTCATGACAGATTTAACTCTAGGCTGTGACCAGCAGATTTGGACCTCAGAGCCAGGAGGGCCTCCTCAAAGACTCTTGAGAAGCTGGGCACCCAGTGTGGGCCTCCGGAGCTTGTTTTATCACCATCAATGTGGTCAAAGAAGCTTTGCTACTTTGCCCTGCTGGTGGGGTGTAAGTAAACAGGCCAGTCTCTCTAGCATACCCATTGTTCCTCAGTTTTCTGATCTTGCTCCTAGTCTACTCTCTATTCTCCTGCACTGAAAATGCAACCACGGTGGAACAGCTTTGGGGTCAGGCCAACTTATGTGAGGAAAGCGGGACAGTGTCTAACTACCGACTGTGTGACCCTGACCATGCTATGGGGCTTCGCGGAGACTCAGCCCCCTCAGCTATAAAATGGGCTCAATCATACATGAACCAGTTACTGTGAGATTTAAAAAGTGTCCATGGAAAGATCTTAGCAGAGGACCTAGAACCAAGGCCTTTCTGGTAGAGGTAAATGTTTCCCTCAACCTACTTACTTGGTTTTTTGACCAGTGACAGGGCTGGAAACAGGCTGGATATTCAATTTGGTCATACAAGGAGAGTTAAACAGAAATGTCCATCAGTGCTGCAGGGTTTAGCAAACCAGCAAATGATAGTGACATGGCCCAGGACTGATAACAGACAGCACAGATGCCTTAGCCCATTTAGGCCTCAAGGGACAGACAGATTTGTTTTCTGCCTAACAGAACCCCTTCGCAGTGACAGCCAGCCACAATGACCTGGCAGAAGAGCGCTCAGCACACATGTCCCACATGTGCACTGCTCTGGCCCTCCATGCTGTGGCCAGGGTTCCCTTTTAGCTGAACCCTTTAGATGTCTGCAGGAGACCTGCTATTGGCTGTGTAAAGATAAGGCTTCCAAGGTGCAGTTTGCAGAGAAGTGGGAACTGCTCCTGGAGGGACGCTAAGCAGAGACCCAACACATCATCAGTGTCTGGCACTTCCCATCCTTGGTGACTTTCAGTGTGTGTAGCAGTAATTAAAGCAAGGCAAGGAAAAGATCTGATGCATGCATTAGAAGCTTGTCTCCTAACTGATGGTGGAGGGAAGAGGAAGAGAGGGAGAAAAAAGGAAGAGGAAGAATTTCAATAGCATAATGGAAAAAATGCTGAGTTCAGCATTAAAGAAACATGTCATCATTTAAATCACTACCCATCCTTTCATAAGCCAAATCTCCACCTTCTGGTCCCATCATCCATAAAAAGCAAACATGTGTCAACTTGAGAAGTCTAGAAGCTTAACTAAGTAATTTAGCTGTTCTACATCCCGGGATGCCCTCTACATGCCCTTACTGCTCTAGGATTTTGTTCATTGTGTCAACTAGAGAAGTTAAGTTTAACTAAGTGACTCAGCAGGGGCCAGGGTCCTCACTTTGTAAACATCCTGAGTCTGTGCAAGAGAAGGGCCTGGAGGTTGTATGAGCGCTATGCCTACCTTGGAGGGGTTCCACAGAACATAGGTGCTCTGAGCAGAAATAGCAAAGATCTTTAGTGTAGGACTTGAGATGGGCTGAAATATTTAATAATAACAAAGGACTAACACTCTTATTGGCTTTAAAATATTTATTCCCCAATTACATTGTGTGCTCATCAGAGTTCTCCCAGAGGACACTGCTCTGGGCTCTTCTCTCTCCAGACCCAGGCTGATGGAGCAGTCAGGGCCCATCAGTCTGGTGTGCCACTGCACTGGCAGAAACAACACAAGTCCACGAAGATCGCCTTGCTGTTACAACTTCAGGCAGAAGAGACTATGTCACTTCTATTCAAATTTCATTGGCCAACTTGAGCCATATGACCACATCTGATTCCAAGAGGGCAGGAAGTAAGATCCCACAATGAACCAGGAGGGTAAGCAGAGACATTTGATGAAAGCTACTGTTGGCTTTTACACCATGGTATTCCTGAGACAAAAGACCCAAAAGTCCTCTCAAGACTTTAAGATTCTCTGAGCTCTAATTACTCAGCAAAATTCACAGAATTATACAGGCATTTTGATTATACTTATTTAATTTCTTTTAGGCTTTTGTTAGCCATAGACTTGTAAGTTTATCTTTATTGGAGACAGCTGCTTGCCGCCAGGCATGGTGATGCACACCTGTAATCCCAGCACTTGAGAGGCTGAAGCAGGAGGATTAATGTAAGTTTGAGGACAGCCTAGGCTACATAGTGAGTTCACGGCCAGCAAGAACTACAGACCTTGTCTCAAATAAAATAAAATTAAAAACTAAAATAAAATAAAACTAAACTAAATTACATTTTAAAAAATTGCTTTCTATCCCAATAAGCAGGTAAAGCAATTCGGATATAAAATACTCCTAACCCAGTTCTGTTGCTCTTCTCTCAGGAAGTCTTTGCAGTACTACCATGCACTAAAAAACGACAGCTCAGTGAAGGAAAAGGTATGTTTGCCCCAGGAGAGAGTGTCTTTATGACACTGATCTGCTCTGATGAATCCACTAATGTGAAATTTCTGACCCAATAGGCAGTGATTGCACAGCTCCGAGACTCCTCTCATTATTCATGAAATATGTGCTGTGCGGCATCAGCCCTCTCCCTGCAGACGGGCTGCCAAGCAATTACTCATTTCCATCACTTAGCCTTTTTATTATTATTATTTTTCAGTGGGTGTCTATATATTCAGCACACTTCAAGAAGCGAAGCACAGTTCCAGAATGAAAATGATGCTTGTCTTGTTTGATTTTAAATAGAAGACCACTTTCAAGTCCTTAAAAATTGATGTTGTTTTAAACCTTACAACGAGCAGTAGAGAAAACTGGTAGCTTCAGAAATAAATGGAAAGTGATCGGGAGCCTTTCCAATGCTGTACATATTTGCTGCCCAGGAGCTGCTGGAGGGACTATTTTATACACCCTGATTTATTTCTCTGACCCCTGCCAGAATCTCTTAAGAGGAACAGTGAAGTAGAAGTGGTAATAGATCTGTGGATGGAGTCCTTTGCCAGCAGCACAAGTACTCACGTGCACCGGTCCGTACTTGGCAAAGGGACAGGCTACAGGAACCATGACCCTTTCCTATCGTGATGTCTATTGTTACACCCTTGTAGAGATACAGTCCACTGCAGAAGAATGGCTGTCTTGTGCTACAATGGGATACCATCTATGTGGAGCGCTTGTGGACATCAGAGTGGAAGGACAGTTCACCCTTGGAAAGTTGTGCCAGAAGAGTTTTTTTGTTTGTTTGTTCAGAATAAGAAGCATTTATTGAAAGAAAGCCTCTGTATGTGAGGAACAGAAGCAGGCTTGTGAAGTATGTTGCCTGCAAACTCCACTTCTCAAGGGCGTCTTATTGAGTAAAGCCATAAGGTGAAGAGGGTTTAAGGTGGGACAGAGCTATAGTCAACTAAAGAGATTGCAAGTATAGTCACTTAGGTAACAGTGATCCAATGGCAAATCATAGGATGGATATGAGGTGGGACAAAACTATGCTCAAGTACACAACAAGTATAGTCACTTGGGTAATACATTGATTAAATGAGGACCAAATAGGGAAACAAGTCACACAGCAAGTGCACATGGGCAGACAAGGACTGTCCTAGAGGCGTGGGTTAAGGAGGTTTTGTCCTCACCCCAAGGTGATTGATGCCTACTTAGAATATCAGTCACTGCTGTCCACCCCCAGGGGAAGTATATGGGTGAGTAGTTCTTTTTTTTCTTTGAAGTCCGGCTTTTAGCAAATACGCCTCCAGCCACTACTATCTTCTGCACTGACCTCTTGAGGACCTAGCTCTGTCTGACTACCGATAATATTTCTACATAATTGAGCAATCTATACTACTCCCGCCTCTGAAGAAGTACCCCTAACTGCCAAGAGGGGACAAGGGGTGAAGACCAATCTGGCTACTTCCAGCTGATGAAGGTCACAGTTGTGACTGGCAGTCAGACAGACTCCTCAGAAGGTCTATCTAAAGGCCCTCAAGACACACAAGGTGTTCTTGTCTAAGGTATAGCCTCAAATCTGGAGAAGACAAGGCCATAACAATTAAATATGCATGGCCTAAATAATAAAATAAACAAGATAATTATGAATATAGACATCAAAGTTTCCCACCAAATGAGCCACTAATAGTTTTGCATAAAGGGGATAAGGAGAAGGTCCAGGGGATGTCAGAATCTGACATGTTATTAACCTGTTGTCTAATATTTTGAACAGCTATTGAGATATTAGCAGAAAGATCAGGAATGTACACACAGTATTTAGCTTTTATAATTGCACAAGTACCTCCTTATACCGCTGTTAGAATGTCTAATGCTGTCCAATTTTGCCTCATTAATTTTACTTCTTCATTCAGGAGAGAGAGGCCAGCTGCGGTGTCATTTAAGGCCCGCTGAGTCTAGTTAGTTAAGGCCTCAATATGTTGCACGATACCCTCTCACGCTAGGGAAGGGATAAAGATAGAGGCCAAATGATCACACCAGTGAAACACACTGCTAGACCGTCGGTGACATACGTGAGGTAAGTCTGCAGGTTTGTCAATATTTTTGACACTTCTGCCTTGTAACCATGCAAATCCCAGCATTCATTTTCCTATCCATCCGCAGGACCGAGGACTGCCCTTGGAGGCCTCCCATCTAATTTGGGGGCAATTAAAGCAGTTCATTGCAAACCAATATTCAGCCTGATGTTTCAGTGGCATCGTTCCAAATAATTCCATTAATCCCAGGATTGTTAACGGTATAATTCACAGGGCACTGAGCTACCTTGTAATGGTGGGTAAACTATGAACCACTGAACTCTTTTGTAACTCATCAATATAGTCTTGTGTTTATTCCAGTCATCACACTGGAGTGGGGATACCACCAAAGAAGTCCAGACGACTGTTCAAGGGGAGCAGGCCACATATCCAGCAAGGTGTTTGTGGTAATGACTCTGCATATTCTTTTTTTTTTTTTTTTTTTTGCTTTAAAGAGAAAAGAGCACAAAATAACAACAAAAACAAAAAACAAAACAATACAAAAACAATAAACATGATACAGAATTTCAAAACAAGGTGATAGGAAGTTAACAATGGTTGTTATATTGCATGGTGTTATCTTCAACAAAGTTGCTCAGATTACCAGATATAAGAATGCAAGATTGACCAAACAATTAAAGAGAATAAAAGTAATTTTAAAAACCATTAGAAATGATACAGAGTTTCACTAATCAAGATAGTAGGAATGCAACAATGGTCTATTGATTCATTAAAAGGAACACTTAATGTTCAATTTTTCTTTTTCTGACCAATTTTGCATGATTATGCCTGGTAAATTGAAAAACTAATTTGAAGACAACAATATGCAATACAATAACCATTGTTGACTCTGCATATTCTTATGCTCACCCAAGCAACTGCATTCTCCTGTAAGTGGTAAAGTGATCAGTAGAAGGGCTAAGAGTAGCATCTTAAATTACTTATCTGAAGATTTTGTTCTTTCTTGAACAAGAATCTTTAGTCTTGCTCATGGGTTCCAGGAGTATTCAGATGATGGTTGCTCACTCAGCAATAATCTCGGGTTCCCAGGACTTGAAACAGGTGTGGTATATCCAGGAGTCCAGGCTCGCTGCCTTGATAGCAGATGGAAGTGCCAGGATAACACTGTATAGTCCTTCCTAAGTTGGGCCCAAAATGATGAGGTCTATCTCCAAATCCTTGGGAAAGCACTGTCCACATCAAGTGAGAGGCCTGATCATGAGGATTTTCAAAAGCAAAAAGAAACTTGTATTCTCTGCATTCCATTTTGGTTTTGGGAGATGCATAAGCCATGCATATGTGCAGAAAAATATCAAATGGCTCTTTTTCAACATTTAAGGGTTGAACATCTTCCAGTGCTTAAGAATGTATTCCAAAGGAGTAAGAGACTTCAACATTGAGCCCCCCATCTTTACTCAGTTATTTCGGTGAAAGACCTCCAAATGATATAAGTAAATGAAACTCCCAACCTGCTAGATATCCTAAGTTCACTGAGTTCATGCTCTCTAAAATCAAGAAATGAATTCTAGGAACAATAGAGGTTAAGAGTAGGAAGAATTTATTGAAAGAAAAAAAGCTTCTGTGTGAGAGGGACAGCAGGGGGTCCAGAAAGTGGGTTGCCTTTTAGAGGAGATTTTAAACCTGGTGAAATTTTATTAAAGAATCTTCAGTCCTAGGCTCCAACCCTCCCATGTGATAAATTCTTCTCATATTCTATAATCAAATAAGTGATGAGTCCAACTCACCGTGGTATCCCTAGCCACCCTTTCCATGTAAATGTACAGTTCCTCATTGAAAATACAAGATTCTGTCTCTCAAGTATGAGCTGGCCCTCTGACTTGCTGAATACAATGCACAGAAGAGAGATGCGCTGTTTGGAGCCTAGGCCTCCAATGCCCTCAAGGGTTGTCACTGTACCTGTCCTGTACCCTTGATTGCCATGAAAGTGCCCAGGCCAGCTTGCAAAAGGAAGAGGAAATATGGGACAGGCTCAAGGTGCCCTACTTTTCTCAAGCTGGCCAGGATAGCAGCTGACAGCCAGTTGCAACCTCAGGCATACGAACGAGGCCCTCCAAGATCACAGGGCCTCATAGCCTCACTCAACTGAGCCTAGACATGTGACACAGTCTATCACTTAGTATTATAAAGTGTGTGACTTCTTATTGTAAGATCTTACCTAAGTAGCCGATTTATGTCCCAGTAAACAATTGAGTATCTTCTTGTCTTTCTGCCATCACCACTCTGATAAATTTGGTTTACTTTGGCCTTTTACTTTTCTTCAGCTTCCTTAATTTATGGCACTCATTAAGTACATCTTGCTGTTCTAGACGATAGGGCTGGTAGTGACTGGAGGATCAGAGAGTTTTTGCTCAAGGAGCTCACATTCTAGCCCGGTGTTTCTCATTATCCTTTGCCATGACACTTAATGAATGGCATTAATATGTGCAACACGGCCTCTAGAGCAAACCTGGAGTTATGAGCACTTTCTGGTGCATTTGCTTTCTACACCCAGGTGTGCTATGCATAAGAAATTGCATCCTTTGAATGTTAGTGAGTGAAAGCAGCACTAAAGACTTTGAAACGTGTCACAGATGTCACCAGCCATTATTTTCGTATTGTTATTTTACTTACTATTAGTGGCATATTACAGCGCACACCTCTGCTGACAGCTACGTGCTGGGGTTTGATGCCCCACAGAACAAAGGGCCTGGCAAAGGAGAGTGCTGACATCAAGGTATGAACTATAGCTCATAGCAGATTTGCTAAATATCTTCCACCAGGGCACCCAGGTGATCTTTCACCAAGTGCCCTCTAGCCTAAATGCAGGCTTTGGAAGAACATGAGGGAGTTTATTCAAAAGACAGCACACTTTTCCTCTCTCTCCCAAACCCGGATGGTACCTATCCTTTTAGTGAGTTCAAAGGAAGCTAAAATTTAAGGGCAAGAAAACGTGTGATGGGAACACCTTACTTAGCCCAGGTTCCCTGGCTCTGTCTCTATGACACCCAGTAGTGATATTCCAGAAGTCCTTCCCTCATTGGCATTCTTGACAAGAGAGTAAGTCAGCAGAGGCAACCAGCTCTCTGTCATCCAGAGAAAGGCACAAGGAGTCACAGGCTTCTCCTTATTGAGTCGCCATATCTCTATTGTATTGTTTGATGACCTTTGGAAGGCCTTCTAACCTTGGGTTCTGAGCTATGGGGGGTTCTTAGTCTTTCTTGCCAGTGTAAAGGAAAAATTAAGACACCATCCTTTCTACTTTTGCTTCTGAGGACCCTTCTCAGCAGTCACACCTGTCCATTGTAGAATGAAGTCTTTGGGATGACAGTGGACATTATTTTTACAAGAGACATTTCACTGTCTGCTCCTTCCCTGCCCACCCTAGTGAAGTGAGATCAATGGGGTTCACGCCACTGCCTGATTTTTCCAAGAGCTCTTTCCATTCAGAGAGCATGAGAAAGAGAACCAGCTCTTCACTGGAAAGAGGCACTGCCATGAGAAGAGTGAAGTTCTGCAGAACAGAGCTGAGTAGAGAAGTTGGCTTGGAAACGTATATTCTGCCTGTACGTTTCCAAATGAAGCTTAATTGCCTGAGAGGAAAGTTGTATAGAGACTTTTTCTCTTTTACAAAAATCACAGTATAGATGTTTAAGCTCCAGGAACAAACATAGGCTCTCCTCTGTGTGTACTTATTCTTTGAAGAAACTGTTGCTGACTTGTTACTCAGCCCTAACATGAATGAATGCATGATTCAGGCTGCAATCTGGGCACTTTCAGAAGACCTCATTTCTGTGTGGCATTCTACTCACTGGACCTCTGTGTAGGAACCTCACAAAGAGTGCTGTCACCAAATTGGAGAGGCACATTCGATTGAATGAGGCTCTCCTTGAGCACACGAGTATATGGCTGATTCTCAGGGTTCCTACTCATGCTGTATTCCCTTTTTCCTCTCAACCCACCCACAAGGACTCACTGGGAGCTCCCTATGACCAGATGATCAAGAAGAAAAAGTATCTAGACTTGCTTGATCAGTGATTCTCCTTGATAAACTGGCAGCATCTAAAAGCAGATGGCAGTTACATTGCAGTCCCACTCATGGTGGCCTGAAGGACAGTGGTGAAGAGGTATTCTGCCAACCCCAGAGCAACCCCAGAGCAATACCTCTGGCACTTCAGCTCTGTATTGGAGGGAGAGAGAGGAAAACATAGGACTATATTGACTCAGGGCAGACTAGTGGTTTGGTTGGATGGTCAGGGACATGGAGGAGTACCACTTAAAAATTGTTGACAAGGAAGTTTGGGGATAAGTCTGCATATAAATCCCTCAGCATAGACAAAATACAAAAAGATGTCTGTGTCTTACAAAAGAGAAATCTCAACAGAAGAGAAACTTGAGAGTCAGCTGGGAAGATGACCTATACTTGCAGGTCTGAATAACCTGAATGTTAGTGGATGTTCACCTGTCTCTTTTCTGAGCCAACCTTCCAGTGCCCAATGGGCTAATAAATAGAATGCCCATATCAGCTAAAGTAGATGTTAAACACGGGAGTATCATCTTGAATTTCCAGTAACCAAGCCTGCGTCCTTGATACAGGCCCATCCCAAGGCAGGCTGGGCACCCACAGAATAGTAGGTAGGCAGACAACAGTGTTCCCTGTAATTTTAGGGAGGTTACTGTCCCATTACACTAGTAGGATGTGCTGGGTTTGCCGTGTGTCTATTCTAGTTGACTTCAGGGGCTTGCCAGTGTGTGTCAGATGTGTGTTCATCTCTTTGATCTTTCTACTTCCACTTCCAGATCTTCAATTCCCCAGTAGGGGGCAACATTTGTGTAATATCTAATTCCTGTAATAAATCCTCTCTCGCATAATACTCACATGGAGGCTTTGCTTCCCTCACCAAATGAACCCCGGCTAATAAAACAGAATTAAAGAATGGGCCTGCATAACATGCATGTTTAATCCATGGAGGTCAGTTAAGCTGTCTGAATTTTCAGGGAATAACTTGTACACACAATTTGTCCATGGTCTGGGAAGTGAGGAGTAAGATGAAGCAGGGTTTCAATGCATAGGGGGAAAGTAAAAGACTAGAAGGAAATATACCAAATCTAAACCAGCAATGAAATCTTTCTTTTGGTGCTGACACTATACATGATATATATTTTCCTTTTTGTCCTACTGTTATGATTTCCAAATTTATCATGTAAATCTACCTAATCAGTAGAAAAAATAACAAACTTTATTTTGGAGCTCATTTGGTGACATATGCCTACTTTTGGTCTTAACAAAAGATCGATTTCTCTAGTAGAGCTGAATTAGTCAGTTTGTACTTATTTTATATCTGTTTTCCAGTTCAGAAAATGCCATATATTTTTGTATTTTAAAGAGTTAATAAGAATAACTGCATGTATTAGTGAAGCTCCTCCAGCTACAAGAAGAGCCTAAGACTCAAAATAAAGTGTGTTTAGCAGTAGGACATATGGAACACTACAACTGATGGACTAAAGTTGTCCCAAATATAATGGAGGGACAGGGTACAGCAGGGCCCCTTACAGACTGGGCCTAGGCTGAGGGCCTCCTTGTACTGAGCTACCTCTTGGGAACTTGAGAGACAACCATCAGTCCTTACTCAGATACTGTACAAATACATGAGTTGACTTCTAGGATATTTCTTCTCCAGTTTCCTCTCTCTCTCTCTCTTTCATTACTACTAATGAAATTAGAATAATTTGTAAGAAAATAATTAAAGTCTGCCTTGTTTTTATGTTACAGGCATTTTATCTTATAGGCAATAAGAAGCTATGGTGGGGTTTGAAGTTGGAAATTATCTGTACAAGTCTGAGGTCAGGATTAATCATAAAACACCCTGGTAATTGTGTAAAAAGAAATACTTCAGAGACAGAAATGCCAGGTAAGTAGATATTGTAACAATCTAAGCAAAGATTAATAATAAAATGGCTCAAGAACCTGGCAGAAGGACCAAAAATTAAGTTGGATGAACTAAAAAACATCATATTAGCTTTGTTAAAAACTTTAATGAAAAGTCATTGTTTTTATCAGTGAAGAGCAAAGAAAGGTTTGCCTTGCTTTTAGACAAGCATAATAACTTATTTCTGTCTCCCAAGACAACCTGATGATACATGATCTTATGACTGCTACATGTGAACGGAGGGACAGTATTGATTGGGCCAGATGCATTTGTCACCATACAAGGGATCATGCTGCAGTAACAAATACCCCTAAATCTTGATGGCTGAAAACCACAAGGTTAGTTTATCGCTCATATTACGTTTCTACAGTGGATTAGTCTCCCTCCAGGATCAGGTTGAAACCACAGCCAATTTCCACTCCCATTTGTCTCTCAGTGTAGTAGATGGAAAGGCAAAGTGGCCAGTCATGTACCAGCACATAAGCAGCAGTCAAAAAAGGAACACATCATTTCAACTCATATTCCAAGGTTAAGCTAATCATCATATGACCACAAACAATTTCAAAGGAGCAGAAAAGTACAGTCCTACCATATGCCCAGGTAGAACTGGAAATCTTTCTGTGAACAAATGCTAATGTCTACCCTCAATGGCTTCATCACTAGCATTGTTGTCTGAGCTGCTTTGAATCTCATGAAATACTCAGAAACAAGGAAAAATATTTTAAAGTGAGACCCTTACCCACAGCAGCAAGTAGTGATGCTATTAACTCCCACAAGCTTCATTAGGAAACCTGAAGTTTTTAGCTATTCATAGTTCCAGACACTTTCCTGAGAAATTATGAATGTGAAGTACACTAATAGTCCTAGTAGAATTTCCATTCTGTTTCTGTCTTGTTAGGAATCTTCCCTGTCATCTCCCTAAGGGCTCCCAAGCCACACCTGGGCCTGTTCTTCACCTCCTGTCCTGCCGGTCTCTGTGACCGTTAGCAGCTGTCCTCTCTCACCTTGGGAGGGCTGCACAGCCCCCAGCACTGCTGGTGCAGGAGCATACACCAGTGTGGCATTTGGGAGTTGGGCTGGGTGGAAAGTAGAAGGCCCAATTGAATTAAGAGGAAGGGCTGTGGAAATTTTGGTCTGGGATCTCTGTAGCTTTCTCTATGCCAAGAAAAATCTGCCAGTGTTCACATGGCCTGCTAACATTTAGGCCTTCTGCTCTGTGCCTGTTCCTAAGTGCAGTGGCCACCTCTTAATCTCCTTGCCTTCTCACATTCTATAACCAAAGAAAAGAAGTACTTTTGGAATGGTTCTGCAGTTCTTACCAGAAATAGAAGCATGAATGAAGGCCCAGAACTTCCCAAGTCCCAAACACTAACCGTCACCTTGCTTTGCACCTGCATTTCCCCTGGCCTAGTGTAGATAAGAAGCAGCCAGGTTTAGACACAGATTACCCAACCTATCAGAAACTGTGAACCTGGGTGCCTCAATAAGGCTTATAAATCTGATTTTTAAAACACCTAAGAAGAATCTTACTGTGAAATCAGTTTGAGAAACACTAATTAGCATCCATTTCCTTCTTATAATATTTTCTTTTTTTTTTTTTCTTTACCTTCTTATAATATTTGGATGTCTTTCAATTTGAAAGTTGGAAAAGGATATAACACAAATTTTCTTCAATAGCCTTAACTAAATCTGCTACCTTCCATTATAAAATTTTTTGGTGTGGATGAATATCACATCAGTATCTTTTCCAATACTTTTGTAACATTGGGCTGTTGTCTCAAGCCATTTTACTATTTATATCTAGTTTTTAATTTTAAAATGATAAGTTAAGGCCAGGATTAGTACCTCTGTCTACTTTGTGTTTGTTTTAGTGTCGAATATATTTCTCTCTAGCTTTATGTATCCCTGTTTCAATGTCTCCGTCTATTTCTGTCTCCCACTGGACTGTAAACTCTGTGACAGCATGAAGTCTACCTTCTCTGCAGCATCCCCAGCATATTTTAGATGCTTCCAGTAATTGAGTTTGGATGCATGGGTTCAACTGAAAAGAAGATTTTGAACAAACCTGAGACACTTCAAATGTCTCCAATGTTCCAAGTGTTAATCAAGTACCTACTCAATTACCTTTCAAAATCTGCATGCTTCAGCATGCTCTCTCAGTATCATGGTCCCTTCTTTCATCCTCTTCCCAGTCTCTGCTCTCTCCCTGGTGTAGATTTTCCTGCAGGATGTCAATGTGTCAGACAACAAGACAGAAGGCCAGAGCTGAAAACAAATATGTACAGTTTGGGGCTTTCGTTCCACTCAAAACTTAGCCCTCATAAATCTGTTAATAGCAGGAGGGAATTATCCCCACGTTTGTATTGATGTGTGAGTGATCCACGCTCACTGAAGGAGCCTTTTCTCTTCAGGTTGTTTTAGGAAGAAGGAAAGAGAGAGATAGGCCCCAGGTCTACATTTGAGGTTTTTGTGGGTTTTGTATTCAAATATATTTAAGAATGTTTTGTGCTGGTAATTGGTGATCCTCAAATAAAAATGTACGTTCAATAAGCATCACTCATTTAAAACCACATAAAGTGGCAACATCACTCTTATAAGCATTTTTAATCAAGAAATGGAACATAAGCTACACCCCAGAAGACTACGGCCCTGATGCCCCTTTAGGAGAATTCCCTTCCAGGACCTGCCAAGAAACATCTCAAAGTAAACAGCCGATGATGATCTTCTTTTTAATAAAATCCTACAATGTGATAAATAAAATATAAAAATAAATATAAAAATATAAACATAAAAATACAAAAAATATAAAAATATAAATATAAAAAATAAATAATATAAAAAATAAATCCAAGTTTTTTCCTAGGCTTTGGGGAAACACTGGCTCCCTGGCTGCTGGGCAGACTTTCTAGGAGCTCTTGTCTGAAGATGGCTGGCCAGAGAGTGACAGACACACCGAGGGAGGCAGGTGTGGAGCGGTCATTGCTGCACTGAATAGGAATACTGCAAGCAGCACCCTGCTGTGGGACGCACCGCTGTGAGGGCAGGCTGCGAAGGAAGGAGAGCTGTCTGCAGGGATTATGCTGCCAGGTTAGACCATTGTCATCCTTTGCCCATTTCATTCCGAGGCTCTCCTCCATGCCCGCACCCTGTTTATGTTTCACAATGTCTGCAGCGACTTGTCTTCCATTCTAAACTGAGCTCTTTGAAGGGGCCCAGTTATCACACGGCTACCCCACCCCTGCTAATGCCTGGAGGCACTCAGATTTGAGTGCACAGGGGCTACACAATTCAGGGAATGGGTGCAGTAGATCAGAGAGTTCAAATCCAAGTTTCTTGACCTGCAAATCCAAGGTGCTTGGCACTACTAAATATTAGCGTCACTAAGGGAGAAATGAATCTTGTCTTCCTGACCTAGTTCAGACAGGGAAAGTCAAACATGAACTTGAGCTGTTGACTCTACTCTCTTCCTGGGCCAAAGGCAGCCTCTGGGCAATTTGTGAGAAGACTCCAAAGGAGAGGACAGGATGTAGGGAGAGACTGCAAGCCCCCAAAGGGAGAGGGCAGGATGTAGGGAGAGACTGCAAGCAGAGGAGGCTTTTTTGTTTTGTTTTGTTCCGCTTTAAATATTTATCCTGAAGGAAACTGACAACAGCCATTTGAGCTCACTGAATGGAGAGGCAGGCTGGGTAAGCAGTACCTGGCTCATTCCCTTGTGCAATAACACTCCATTCCAACCCTTAGACAAAGTTGGTGGAAGCACTGTTTTCACTTGGATAATATTTTGAAGAGATCATTCTCCCCAATAACTTATGCCTACTACCATGCAGGATTTCTACAAGGTTTTATTGGTTTTCTTTTTCCTCTAGGAAGAGGCTTACCTGATATTTGTTCACTCAGCCCTGTTGGTAACTACAAAATCATTGCATTACTTCATTTCTTCTTTTCACCTGGGCTACCTTTCTTCTTTCAACTCATGTTGAAACCATATATATGTAGGGGCAGCATGTTGCAAGCAGGAAAACAAATATTTCAACTAAAAATAAATGCCAGTGAATACAATCTGGTAATTCAATGTAAATTTGTTTCCTTTCAGGAAATATTTTGTTGAATAAGATCTCTTCATGGGCAAAATTACTCTCAGATGCTTTCTATTACCTTTTCAACTCTGCTAGGTTCCCTTCCCCTTTTTACTGCTTGCCTTATGGGTAAGATTAACCAAAATTTAAAGGCAGCAAAGCAAGATGAACAAGGATTCTTGGGATATGGATAAATTCAAACTCCATAGTGCTCAAGAGATAACATTAATAGTGATTAGCAACTCTTCTCCAGAGAAGATGAACAAAATTGCTACCTGGATATGCCCAACTTCTAAAGACCAATTTATTTCTCTTCTATAGAAGAGATACTTGGAGAATATAAGCAATCCTTTAAGAGGCTCTCACATGATATTTAAGAATGCTAACAATTTTCTAATCATGGCACTGTGCTCATACAACAGCTTCTATTAACACAAGTTTGGCAATAGTGTTCTACATTAGTAAGATGCCTCTTGTTATTGCCATAGCATGGCAGTGATAGCAAAGACCCCACAGATCATTTGAGATTTAAAGGTAATTATTTTTCCTTGGTGTAATGCAAACTTAGTTGTCTCTAATGAAGCCTTAAACTTGATATTTGCTTCTGTTTTATCCCAAAAACAGGAATGTTTCTTCACATGTCTATGTTAACACCAAGTTTACAAAATGATATTAACAGATGTTAAGGCATGTAGCCTGGGGACACTTAAGTTTAAGTAAAGGATTACCCTTGAAACTAAAGGCTAACATAGGTAACATGCTCGAGTCTCAACTGTGCGAGAACATAGTAAAAGATGCTGCATGTTTGTAGCACAAACTTTTCTAAAATATTTGCACTAATATTTTAACAAATGGTGTTGGTTAATTTTTTAGAGAGAGGGTCTCACTATGTAGTTCAGGCTGGACTTGAACCCACTAGGTAGCTGAGGCCAGACTTGAACACATGGTGATCCTCCTGCCTCAAACTCCTGAGTCCTGGGATTACAGACATGTGCCACTATGCCTAGTTTTAGTTAAACTTTTTGTACTTCAAATCTCACTAATATAAACATCAACAATGAACTCTAAATATACCCTATTTTATAGCTTTCCCAATTTTACCTTTCCTTAATATTCATGATTACAATAATAACTGGTTTTGTGCAGATAGATATCATAGCACTGAAGGTCCCTCATGAAACATCAGTGAGTAGGAGAACTCTGGTTAGTATACTAATTATAGGGATTTTCTGGAACTGACTCACGTAAGCCTGAGTCAATTCTACACCTTGGTTGTACATTCAGTGATAGTACATTCATTGGTATCCTGAAGTAGACCACCATAAAATAATTTAAAACCCTGGAATTGGCAAACACTCCACCTGGTGTGACCTCTCTCCCATCTATAGCCAACTGCTAAACATTCACCAGAGCATCCTTGTTGCCAAACTAATAAGCACTGGATTGAGATTTAAGCACTGTTTTGTATGACTCCAAACCGAGTGGAAAACACTGGTCAAAAGTCAGTAGACTCTGACCTAGTTCTAACTTTGCCATGTAATCTTATGTTCTCAGGAAAAATTCTGCACATACAGCACCATCTACAGCATGCAGTTTTTGGATTTTGCAGTGTATAGAACACGAAGAATTAGTTAAATGTATACAATCGATATATTCTTCTTTGGTAACAGCAAGATTTCTGACCTTTGACCCTTACTCGCACTTTTGTTAGTTACTGTGTAGAACTGAAGAGAGAGCAGCCCTTTTCCCATCTTACCTTCCTTAATACCCCTTTCCCTGGACATTTTGGTAACATTCCCCCAGATACAGATTGAGTTACTGTGGATGTTCTCCTGAGAAAACAGGGGAAGCAAGATAGGGGTCAGGAAGAACCCAAGCAAGACACAGTTTCAAGAATAATGTAGTAGGAACTCAGGATCGTATTTGTTTGGACTCAAATCAAGGATACTGGGCTTTTGTGCTCTGACAGCATAGCCATTGGCACGTGTCTTGGTTACTTTCTTCTCATTGCTGAGACAAAATACCCAACTCCCAAAATGAAGGAAGGAAAGGTTTATTTAGCTTACCGTTTGTGGAAGTTTCAGTCCATACATGGCTGGTTCTGAGGCAGAGTGGCACATGGCAGAAGGCAAACTGTTCAGGGCAGCAGAGCACAGCAAAAAACACAATAGCCTCTTTCCTTCCCTTACATTGTAAGCAGCTTACCCCCACCCAGGGATCGTGAACCTCTCACACAGTCTCCATGCCCTCCTCTTCCACAGGCTCAGGATGTATACAAAGTAAGCACCCCAGCTTCCTTCTGAGTCACTCAGCTAAACTTCTAGACTCCCCAAGTTGACACAATGTGTCAACCATAACAGCATGGAGGAAGGTGAGTTAACACTCTCCAGATGCTTCTGCTGCTCTGTAGATGGAGTTTGGACCCAGTGCCTACTCTGACAGTCACAGATATCAGCTTCAGGGTAAAGCAGGAAGAGGGCACAGAGCTGTGGACAAGAATGCACCAATAGTGTCCTCTATATGTCCACACATCGTGTTTACCTGAGAGCACTGCTTCTTTTAGGCTGGACATGGGGAATGTGTCTTTCTCAGAAAATGCCCGATGACTTAACTACGCTCCTCCTGGTGTAATTCAGCTGTCTAAAAATCTAGAAAACAGGTGTCCTCTTGAGATAACATAACCAACTTGACTTGAGAGAGAGATCATAGGAGGACCTGGTACCCCAGAAAAAGGAAGGTCATTTGCTGAGGAGTCTCTGTATCTTCCCCGACCCCAGTGAGCCTGTGAATATGCAGCTTGTTGTGTTGTGAGATACCTTGTTACTTGCTACTATCCTTTACTCATTCTTCCCCCAACTCAAGTAGAATAAAAAGCATAACTGAATATAGGGAACTCTTCTAAGTTGGTTCAGCAAAGAGATTGCACCTCATTTCTGAATAGGTATTCAGGTTTCATATAATGTAAAACACTCCAGTTAATTGTATACTATTATTGCCACAGGAAACCATGAGACGCTGAAAAATCTCTTTACAATCCTGCATTATTTCCTTTTGCTATAGAATTCAAGGATTTTACCTTTCTGCAAAATATCTACTTATAGTGTAGAAATTATTACCCCATTGTATCTATTGGGAAATGGTGGTACCAAGTAACTAACAAGTCTGTTATAGTAGATCTACTACCTCCTGTTTTAAAATAATATCTTATTGTACAGAAATGTGGTTGAAGAAAAATAGTCTAAGGAAATCTTTGTGTTACATCCAGTAGGTCACAGCATATGTCGTGCCCTGGTTTTTAGTTTACTTTTTACGTATCATGTTAGCCCAAATCATTTTGTATTTGCTTCTTTTATTTTAAAATGTAATCTTAGTTATCTAATGGAACAGAAAACCTGAGCATAAAATAGGTAATAACAATTTTAATAAATTTATTATTCATAAAATCCCACATGATTTTGGTGGAAATCTGGTTATCATTAAGAGTTGTATTTACAAGTCTTTTTACTTAACTAGGTGGCTAACTGGTAGGACCTTTCTTACCAAAAACAAACAAACAAACAACAACATTTGCACACACAAATACAGACCTTTTAAATCATCAGTAAAATATTCAAGAAGTCTTTCAGTGGACCATTTTGTCACTGTTTAACTGATATTAAACATTAAATTCTCACTTGTAACCTCTACTTTATTTAAATTCCAGGATATTTTACAATTTAAACCAAGGGTGACCTAACTAAAAGTAAAGAAGAAAAAGTACTAACTATTTCAGGTACTACTTTAAAAAGAGGGGTTTCATGCTTTGGTATACTGCCTCCTTTAAATATGGCCAATTCCTCATAGCTTAAAGTCTGTTTCATAAAAAGTGCAGCCTAAATAAGAATTCTTAAGCAGTAAGATCCATATCATCTTTAAGTAAAGGAGGGGGCCTCAATGTTTTTAATGTATACTTAAATTGTATGGAAATAAAAAGTTCTTTCATAGAAAAGAAATAAATGGTGGTATGTTAATTTTTAAAGTATAATATCAAAAGCAAAAAGGTAGAGTGTAGCATTCTAGTATCAGTCTTTTAAAAGGGCAAACTAAGGTATTATTCTTAGAATAAAGGAGCAAAGTAAGTGAATGGTTTAATTTTAAAATGCTAGAGCAAAAATCTGGAATATAATCTCTTTCTACCAATACTGACAATGTAATAGGCAATTCAAGTCTTTTTTTTTTTTTTCTTTTTCAGGGCAGTATCCTTTTACATTACCCTTGGATAGGATGCCAAATTCTAGTCTTTGGATCAGAAAGTTCCCCAAGAGTCCTGTGGTGACTGCTTACAACTCACAGTTCTAACAACTCTACCAGTGAAGAAGAAACAGCAATAATTGGCTCCCGAGAGCTCCTTATTGCAATAGTCAAGGAGTAGAAGATAAACTGGTTGAGCTACGTGGCCAGGTAACCACACTTAGGAACGCCATGTGGCAGAAAGCAGCCAGAGAAACAAGGACAGTTAGTCCCCGGGACCTCCTTGCATAAGAAGTAGCTCTGAGAAGGTTTGCACACAGGCTGTCCAGAATAGAGAAGTTCCCCGACATATTAAGGTTTGCTTATAGTGAAAAAGATGCTATAATCTCTGCCTCAGAAAGATGCCTTCCTATAGTCTGTGACCCGCTGAATCACAAGCCTACAGGCCGGCCCCCTCATTAAACTCTTACATGAGCCATCTTTCTTCTCCATATTTTTAATGTTGCTATTTCCCTCATCAATTTTCCCTTCCCATTAGTAAATGAAGTTGACTAGAATTTTGTTGGTAAATGATTCATTTGTATGTAAAATTATCATGATTAGTAAGTGGAAGATTTTCATGATTTTTACTAAATCCTAGGAATTTGGTTTACTATTGTCTAAGTTACTTTTCTCTCATTGCTGGGACAAAATACCAGATGTCCAAAATTAAGGAAGGAAAGCTTTATTTAGCTCACAGTTTCTGGAGGTTTCAGACCATAATCAGCTGGCTTCAAGTCAGAGTGGCTTGGTACAGGGGCAACAGTTTATGGCTGCAGAAGACAGCAAAAGCAGAAGTGCAAATTGCGGGGGAGAATAAGCCTCTTTTCCCCTCTTACATTGTATGCAGGTATTCTACCCTTGGGTGGGTGTAGCACTCACACCATCTCCATGTCCTCCTTCTGAACAGGCTCAGGATATTTACAGGCTCAGCACCCTGTGCCCCTCATTTAGTTAAACTTCTAAACTTCTGAATTTGACACAATGAACATCATCCTAGAGTGGTAAGGGCATGTCCTCTATACCCTAGGAGGTAGAACTGCTGAGCTACTTAGTTAAGCTTCTAGATTTCTCAAGTTGACACAATGTATCAATCACTACTTTTAAAATGGCAGATATCTTAGACAACATAATAATCTTTCACATATTGGAAACTTTATTTTAAAAATATTTACAATTTTTCCACCAAATCATGGAACTTAGTTCAAATCCCTCCATGTCATTTTAAAAACTTTAATTTTGTGTCAGTACATGTTTGCAGTACATAATGATAACACTCACCATGGGGCGCTGGTATGTGGACATAGCACACCTCAGTTCTGTTTACAAGCCCTTCTTTCCCATTCTCCCCCTTCCTCCCTCTGTAGCCTCTTTCTGTTTGCAAAGGTTCTATCTCCCTCTTCTGTTACAGTAATCATTTATGAGCAGGTCCAAAGAGGATGAGCTAAGAGCAGTAATCTTTCATTAAACTGCCACCAACTCTTTGTATGTTTGGCGGGTTGGAAACTTTCTGGTCTTCAGGTTTTCTAGAGTGTAAAATGTGGCAGTAGAATCTAAAGAAAGGACTTCATTTTTGCTGCAACATCTACTTTTTATTGACTGTAGTCTGTAAAACAACAAGAAATGATTTTTTCTTAAGTAAATATTTGAAAATAGAAACTTGTTAGCAATGATTCATACCAGCCACTGAAAGTAGTTATGGGGTGCGATAAAGAGGAATAATCATCATAAGTACAATTTACTGACCACTTCCCATAGGCTAGAGTCCACCGTGGGTTTTATTAGTGTGATGGAACAACAAACTATTTTTTAAAACCTGTGTTGACTTTTACCACTTATGCCTTCTCAAATGCTTACCACAAGTCCAGGGAAGGTCAATCTGTCTGCTGTTGCTTTTTCTTTAAGGAACTGGTAGCGAAAAGGACTTGGGAAGATTTCAATTTTGAAGTCTCTTTCAGAGCTGTCTATGTGAGACCGAGATAGAGGGCTAATGACTCCTGGCCTGGCGGGGCAGTGCATGCTTGTAATTCCAGTACTCTTGAGACGGGTAGGAAGGCTGCAGAGCTGACCAAAGCCTGGGCAACTTAGTGAAACCCTATCTCAAAATAAAAAGTAAAAAAGGGCTGGGAATGTAGCCTAATATGAACAGACTGTACCCTTAAATAAAAGAAAAAAATAATCTTTGTAAGTTTTTGATAGGCCTTCAGGCCAATGGAAGGAATGATAAGCTAATTCTGAAAGACTACAAGCTTGAGAAGGCCAGAAAAGTGAAGCGAGAAGGTGGCTGAAGGGGTGACATACACTGGTGAGTTTATCACATTGTATAGGTTTGTGGAGCCCCCTATTTTCCCACTTCCCTAATGACGTTTGTCACATGTAAATGCCCCATGCACACAGAAGAGCTCACATTCCATAAGTCAGAATCAAGTCATTATAGAAAAGCAAAGAATGTTCACAACTTTCCAATATATTTCACAACATCCAACATAAGGCTGCAAGCTTGGGTAAATGCCATCCAGGATTATTGTTTGTGAGGCAAGTGACATAACAGCAGTTTCCACCATTAATCAAACTGAGCACACTAGTAGAAGCAGGTGTGGGAGCGAGGGTGGGATGTCAAATTAATTACCTCTGGGATCCTCCCAGGGAACTGATGGAGCATATTGTGGGGCCATGGAATCAGGGCCATGGGATCTACTCTATCCCTGCCCCTTTCATTCCAGCATTCACCCCTGCTCTGCTCCCTAGCCACCACTAATTAAGCAGCTTGGCTCTGCCATGCCCTTAAACCATATTTCTGTCTTGGAGCCAAGTGACCATGGACCAAACCAATAAGCAAATTAAATACCTCCTCCTTTAAATTGTAAGCATTTGGGATTGTGTCCCAGGAACTAGAAAGTGACTCATACAGCAAGATTTATTTAGCTAGATGAGAAATAGGCAGTGTGCTTTCGTATTAGTGCTTTTACTCTATTTATTACTCGTATGACTTTCTTTCTGGACTGGACTACACCACTCCATGTACATGAGGTGCAAACACCAGCAGTGTACATTTCAATCATGCCAGGTTTTCTACACATATCTGGAGAGGGGATGGAATTGTTTTTCCATTTTTTAACTTCCAAAACACATTTGCAGTATATAGCGTTTATGTCCGTATGTGGAGTCGGGGCATGTAACACACCTTAGGCCCTCCTTTCATCCCCTTTCCTCCTCTCCTGCCCCCTTCACTTCATCTCTTGATCCTCTTCACACTTGAGAAAGATCTATCTTCCTCTTTTCTATTATCATTTCTTACTCTATTTATAACTTGAATTACTCATATAAGTAAAACTATGCAATGTTTAAGTTTGTGTATCTGACTTACTTTACTTAAAATTATGGTCTCAAGGTGCAACCATTTTCCTACAGATGACTTAAGTGTACATTTCTTTATGGCAGAGTAGCATTCTATTGCAAGTAAATGCCACATTTTCTTTATCCATTCATCTATTGATGGACATATGGGCTGCTTTCAAGATTTAGCTCCTACAGTTTGTGCTGCTATAAACATATGTATGCATATATAACTGTAATATAATGTCTCTAGCTCTTTTGGGAGGATATCTAGAAGGCAATAGCTGAATCAAATGGAATTTTTAGTTTTATATTTTGAGGACTTGCCATACTGAATTCCACAGTGGTTACACTAGTTTATTTTCTTGCCAGCAGTGTAGGGTTCCTTTACCCTGCAGTCTTATCAGCACCTCTAATTATTTGAGTGTTTGATTATGACCAATCATTCTGGGGTGAGATGGACTCTCACTGTTGCTTTAGTTTGTTTTTCTGTAATGGCCAGCAACACTGAGCATTTCTTCATGTATTGTGTTTGTACTTCTGTACATGTCTTCTATTCATTTTACTTGCTTGTTTTTTGATTGGGTCTTTTATTTGGGGAGGCCTAACTCTTTTGTGTTCTTTCTGTATTCTAGATATTAGTCCTCTGTCTTAGGAATAGCTGGAAATTTTTTCCCATTCTATAGGTGGTCTTTTCACTTTGTTGGTTGTTACTTTTGCTGTGCAGAAGCTTTTTAATTTGATCACTTTTGTTTATTCTCAGTACTTTTCCCTGTGCAACTAGATTATGTTCAGAATGTCCTTGCTTATGCTGATGACCTCAAGAGTTTTCCCTATTTTATTTTCCAGTAGGTTAAGTATTTCTGTTTTAGTTCTTTGATTTATTTTGATTTTGGTTTAGTACATGGTAAGAAATACAGATCTAGAGGCTTCTGCTTCTGAGTAGCCAGTTTTCCTAGCACTGTTTATGAAAGAGACTATGTTCCTTTAGTATGTTTTAGGCCTCTTTGTCAAAATCAGTAGCTGAGTATACAGTACTTGAGGTAATTTCTGCATTCTTTAGTCTGTTCCTTTGATGGCCATGGTGTTTGTGTGGGTGTGAATGTCATGACGTTTGTTTGTTTTGTTTAGTTACTGAAGCTTTGTAACTTAGCATCAACTTTGGGGATGTGATGTCTCCAGCTTTGCTTTTAATACCCAGGATTGCTTTTGCTCTTCTGGGTCTCTTCTGATTCCATACGAATTTTTGGATCATTTCCTCTAGTTCTGTGGAAATGCTGCTGGTATTTTGTTTGGGATTGCTTTAAATCTGTGTATTAATTTTAGTAGTATGACCATTTTGAGTGTGTTGGTTTTGGTTATCCGAGAACACAGGGTACCTTTCCATTTTCTGATGTCCTCTTTAATTTCTATTTTAGAGTATTGTAGTTTTCACAGTAGAGGATTTTCACTTCTTTAGTTAGGTTATTCTTAATATGGAATATTTCTCAGTGCTACTATGAATGGTATTTTTTTGTTGTTAATTTCTTTCTTAATGGGTTCAGTATTGGTTTAGAGGAACAATATTTTTGTGTGTGTTTGTATCCTACTACATTGCTGAGTTTGATTATTAATTCCAGGAGTTAATTTTGGGGTCATCTGTATAGAAGACCATGGTCCCTGCAAACAATGATAATTAAACTTCTTCTTCCCTTAATGTATTACTTTTATGTTTTCTTGCATGATTGCTCTTGCTAATGTTTGAAGTACTATATCGAACAGGAGTGGTGATAGTGGGCACATTTGTCATTTGAATTTTAGAGGGAATGATTTTAGATTTTCCCCATTTTTACTATGATGTTGCCAGAGTTTTTTTTAATAATAAATAGCTTTTATCAGATTGAAATGAGGTCCTTCTATACCTGTTTTCTCCAGTGGTTCTTGCTTTTGCTTTAATCATAAAAGGGTGTTGAATTTGTCAAAGGCTTTTTCTGCTTCTATTGAGATGACATTTACAGCAAAAAGAACCTCATGGACTAAAAATCAAAGGATTGAAAACAATATTCCATGCCATAGGAAACAAGTCAAAGCACATGTAGGTGTCCTATATACAAAAAAAGGAACTTCAAACCAAAAGTGGTTAAAAGAGGCAGAGAAAATCACTATATATTGGTTAAGAGAACATCCCAACAGAGACAGATAACAATTATTATCATATATGCATGGGACGGTGGTGCACCCAAGTTCATAACACAACTAATCCTGGACATAAAAGATCAAATAAACATAAATACAATTATACTAGGGGGATTCAATAGCCAATAAATCTACCAGACCAAAACATCAGCAAAGAAATAGCAGGACTGACCAAAACCTTTGATCAAATGGACTTACTAGTTATCACAGAGTGTTTATCCAACAACAGAATACACATTCTTTTCAGCAGCATGTGTTACTTTCTTCAAAGTTGATCACTTACATCCAATAAAGTAAGCTTAAGTAAATGTTAAACAAATGAAATGTATATTACCAGATCATAACACAATGAAACCAAAAATTGGCAGCAAAAAAATACAGAAATTATGCAAATACACGGAAACTAAATATTGCATTCTTAAATAAAAAATGGGTTACAGAAAAAATTAGTGAAGAAAAAAGACAGTTTATATCACTAAGTGCTAATAACAGTACAACACACCAGAACTTATGGGACACAATGAAAGTAATCCTAAGAGGGACATTTATAGCTGTGAATGGCCACATCACAAAAACAGGATTCTGAATAAATAACCTGATGATGTGCCTCCAGGTCCTAGAAAAGGAATAAATCAAACCCAATGCTAGTATGAGGATTCAAATCATAAAGATGAGGGTAGAAATTAATGAATTTGAGGATGAATAATGAGTATAAAGTATGATTGAAGACCTGATTCTTTAAAAGAATTAGCAAAGTAAACAAACCCTTTGCCAATCTAACAAAAAAAAAAGGAGAGAAAGGAACCAAGTCAGTGCAATTAGAAGTGAAAAGGATGAAATCACAGTGTAGACACTGCTGAAATGAAGATTATTGACAATTTCTTCACAAACCTGTACACCAATAAATTGGAGAATTCAGAAGAAAGGATGGATTCTCAGATGCATGGATGGACAAAACTGAAAGAAGAAGACAAAAAAATCCTTAACCAATCCAATGGCAGGCATTGAAATTAAAACAATAAAAAAAAACACCTACCAACTAAGAAGAGCCCATGTGCATATAGATTCACTGGCCCATGTTTCAGCTTTGGGATAGTTGGAAGTTAGGGGTCGTATTTTCTTGCCTTGTCTTCTCATGTTTCTATATTTGTTTGGTTTATTTTGTGTTGAGGCATATGAGTAGATTACAGTGGAAAGCTTGGTTTCTAGTACAGAGACCTTTGAACTTAGTGCCTACTTTTCAGTAGCATCCTCTCAAACCTGACTAACTTCTGACTTTTGCCTCTATCCCACATGTCAACCACATCCAATTACTTAGGATAGGAAGTTGCAGCATATTTGGGCCAAAATCCTTCTTTGGAGATAGGTTGCAGTATAGTTAATCACACCAAGGCAATCCAGATATTGGCATACAGAGAAAATCAATTAATAGCAAGAACTACATCACCTAAGGTATAGTAATAAAATTAACATCAAATATAGCATCAAAGACAAACTAAGTATTGACAACCCATAAAGATTAATAAAATACCATCCTTAACCATAGAAAAGAGATGTAAAATTATAGTATAAACACAAAGACAAACCAAATATTTACTGATAGTAAATACCCAATAAATGGAGCAACTTTACTTCTAAAAATAACAGAGTAGTCATCAGTAATAATATAGTTAACTAGCTATCTATAAATACATAAAGTTTAGTAGTTATACTAGTAAAGGTAGAGGGAGTAGGAAAACAGGGAATGAATAACATAGCATTTGAAAATTAATCAATGGAATATGAGAAAGTGGAAAGAAAAGTGAGATGGGGTCCTATTGAGAAGTAAAGGAAATTTGTGTTTAAAACCAGTCTCAAGAAAGAACACAAAAAAAAAAGAAAGAAAAAAGAAAAACAGAGAGCAAAATATAGGAAATAAAAGAAAGCTAAGATGATGGGAAGATGGCGACCAGGCGAACAGCAAGGGAGCGATCCTCCTTAATGAACACCACCAGCTCGAGACAGACTTGGCGAGCGTGAATGCCGGGACCTCGGCTGGGAAGTTCAAACTGGGCGTATTTCTCTGAGATGCCGGGGGAGATGCGGTAGGGCGGACCAGGCTGCCGTGGCGAGATGTGGGAAAGCCCCAGATGCTGGGAGCCAGGGACGCTCCGCGCGGGAAGGAAGTTTGGCTCCGTCCGAACGCCCTGGGAGCGCAGCCAACTTGGTCCCTCCCACCTCCCGAGCCAGCGCGGCTTTCCAGCGAATCCCAACAGAGACCGGCTTTTTGGTGGCGGCAACGCCCGGCGGTCCCACATTTCGCGCGTATCGGGCAGGCCGCGCGGAAAGCCCCAAACACTGGGAGCCAGGGATGCTACGTGCGGGGAGGAAGTTTGGCTGGATCCGAGGGCCCTGGGAGCGCAGCCAGCTCGGTCCCTCCCGCCTCCCGAGCCGGCACAGCTTTCCGGCGACTCCCGACAGAGATCTGCTTTTTGGCGGCGGCAACGCCCAGCAGTCCCACATTTCGCGCGCATCGGGCGGGCTGCGCAGAAAGCCCCAAAGGATAGACTGGCACCTTGGAACCTTCCTGCCTGCAGGGACTCCAAAAACTGGTGAGATATCAGCGCTCACGACCAGATCACCGAGTGGGGGAGGAGATCCATCCCTATACCTGCAGGGAACCCTGGGAGGGCGGGGGAGCGGTCTTACACACCTCACCCAGGTCACTAGGTAGGGAGTATCTAACCAATATCTGTACAGCCTTTTAAGCGGAACTCTCAGCAGAAAGCTTAAGGGACATTCCCCCAAAGAAAAGTCATTGG
>PVLD010021167.1:8006-32233 GCA_004027595.1 Dinomys branickii | reverse complement strand
ACTATCTTATCTATAATTTGGTATTTCCTTTAATGTTTTTGTGTTAACTAATGTGAAGATAACTATGTAATACAACATCCAGTTCTAATTCCCTACTATATTCTGTATAACTTTGTATTTTCTGTATTGTTTATGGCTTTTCTGGTTCATATGTCTCCATTCTTTTGTCTTTAAAATAAAATTTAAAAAAATAAAAAAATAAAAAAATAAAAAAAAACAGAGTTCAAGCCCGGTGAACTGACGCTCACCTGGGATCCCACCGCTCTGGGAGACTGGGTTCAGGGAGTCACAAGTTCAAGCTCAGCCTGGGCATTTAGTGACATGGTGAGGCCCTGGCTCAAAAAGTAAACTAAATACGTAATTAATTAATTTTATAAAAAGGGTGGGGGCAGCATCTTAGTGTAAAGGCCCTGAGTTCAGTCCCCAGTGCCCAAACATTAGAGCTCACAATCTGGCCCCTTCCTTCCTGTGCTCAACCAGAAGCACAGAGAACCTCAGAACCATGGACCAGTGCGCCACAGGGTGACAATCACAGTGACAAGGACATCACTGCACCCGCCCAAGGTCACTGCAAGATTACGTGACTGTCCGTGGTATTTGCAGCAGCAGGTGGCCCAAGAGATACAAGTGAGTTGAAGAGACACAGTACAGGGCTTCCCAGCCTGAGAAACAGTGTCACAACTACCCCCCAAAGAGGCATCCTTGGCCCCCACCTGTGCTGCACAAAGAAGCGGGAGTGGGCAATAGCTCAGAGTCCAGGCCTCAGCCCATTGCACCTGCACGGCAGCCGGGCCAATGGTGGAGGCTTCAGGGCCACACAGGGTGGCATGAGCCTTACATTCACACCGGGACTCTAAGTTAACAGAAACAAGACAAGCCGGGGAGATAGTTCAGCAGCACAAGCGCCAGCCCGGCAAGTGCAAGGTCCTGAGTTTGATTCCTGGTACCAAAAAAAAGAACAGAGGGAAGCACCCAGCCACGGGTACCATGAGTACCAGTCACTACTATTGCCGTTACATTTTTATCCACCACAGGACCCATCAGGCTGGCAGGACCCTGGCTCCTTTTTCCCCTCTACTGGGCCAGGAACTTTCCATGCAGCCCCTCATTCAGTTCTCCCGGTGACACTTTCAGGGAGAGCTGTGACCCCTACTTTAAAATCCAGCAAAGTGGACTCCAGTGAGGGACAAGGTCCTGGTGCAGGAGGTAGGGCAACTAGAGTCCAGGCGCTATCCACTCTCCCCCTCGGCACTGGGTCATTTCACGGGGCCTGGCCTCTTCTGACTCATGCCAGGCTCAGAGTGCTGCATGCCTAATTTGCACAGCTCTGCTCCTGCAGAAATAGATGAAGCTACTCTCTGCTGTCCAGAGGACCATGTCAGATCTCTCCAGCCTGGTTGCTTCAGACCGACACCCAAGGCCACTCTAGCTCCAGAACTGGGGACTCTAGGGCTCCAGGAGGTCACCAAGGCCCTACTTTCTCTTTCTCCAGCATGAGATTCCCCAGGTCTGCAAGCCATGCCACTGTGCCATTCCTAGTGACTCCAACTGGCAGGACTGATGGGCTGATCCCGGTCACAGGAGCAGGAAGTCAACAGGGGTCACTCACCATGACATTGTGACCCAAAGGGGAGGAGTGGCAAGGGACCCAGACACAAGGATCGGCCTGGCTTTCATCCTGCCCAGGTCCAAGGAGCTCTCTGTCCCAGAGTCCTGGAGCAGAATTAACCCCTAGGACCCTGAGCTTATCTGTAGTGGATGAGCTAACGGTCACCTTGCACCACCTACCTGAGCTGAGTTAGCGTGCTGCTAGGTGAGGAGGGCCACCTGAAGAATGTTGCCAACAGCACAGAAAGAACTGGAGGGGAAGATGGTGCTATTGATTCTCCTGGAGAAGCTTGTCTCACTGGTTTTCCTGGTATGAGCTCAGCTGTTCTTATCACCAGAGGAGCTCAGGTCCTCGCTGAGAATGCCTGCGGTTCTCTTCGAGGAGCTCTGGTCCTCACCTTGACCATCACTTCCTGGCTCCAGTGCAGATCTCGCAGCCTGCTGGCACAGATCCTTCACCCCGCTGACGCAGGCCTTCTAGTTTCCACTACTGGCCTTTGGGCCTTCCCAGTACCCATCCTTAGTGCAGACTTGGATGAGACACTGTTGTGGGCTCTAGGCCTCCAGCTGAATTATTTGGGTCTCTAGTGCATGGACAGATCTCTTGCGCTCCTCTGCATTTGACGTTTTTGTTGAGTATTATAAAGTAACCCTATAAATTACATGTTCTGCATTAAAATCTGTTGCTTTGCAAACACTGACTACAACATCTTCTAACTGGGCAACACTGCAGAAGGTTAGAAGACTTTCCACACCAAAGGTCTGGCTTTGAGATTTTCCCCACGAATCAGTGTACTTGGCACCTTCACCCTCCAGAAGTGACTGTGAGTCACTCAGGAAGTCACACAACTGTGCCCATAAATGGATGTTTCAGTGTTTGTGCTGAGGGAGACCGCGTCCTCGGCAGGCATCGAGGGTTACATCTCCTCCCTCCTGGCTGCTGCCCTGAGTGACCTGCACACAGGAGGGCTGAGGAGATGGCAGCCGCCTTGTCTGTGCCTGCCTGGGTCTGACACCTGCTCATGGCCACGTCACAACATCTTTCCTGCCTTTGGCATTTGGTTTCTTGGAAAGACGGGTTGGGTGCAGGACACAGACATAGCAGGGTTCCAGGCTCCTTTCTGGAGATGGAAAGGGACTTGGGGCTCAAAGAAGAGAACATTCAGACAAATGTCTGCCTCACACTTACCATGAAACTCATAAGGCAAATATTAGTCTGTTCGTAACAAATCAAACAATAAGTGTAATTTCAAAAAGTTCTCAGAAAAAGGTCACACCACCTTGAGTAAGGGCATTTCCAATACCGCCAAAGACAGAGACACTGGCAGCCTGCGAGCAGCAGTCCATGCCCCCAGCCCCTGCAGGACCCATCGATCACCTCGTCCTTCCCGGGCCATGTGGGGCCACGATGGTCCCCCATCTTAAAGACCAGGACCTGGGACACAGAGCCCGGGGAGCTAACCAAGCAGGTACAAGTGGGAAGAGAGAAGGAGAGAAAGGGGAGAAAGGAAATAGATTTTCTCTGGGGTTTCTACAAAATTTCCTCTTTGTTGTCTTCTGTTGGGGACCACTACAAAGTGGCTCTGAGCAGGATTTAACATTAACCAATTGGTTTTTCATATTTACTTGGGAATTGTCTGAGGCTTAGGTACCTTGTCTTCAGATGGGCAGCTGATTCATAGTAAATGAACTTCTATGAGTCACTGGTCACTGCTGAGGCCTGTATTGGCCTGTGACGTTGTGACGCCTCAAGGACAAGGTGACTGCAGCCAAGGATGCCCCTTTCAGGAAGTAGGGTCTTTCAAGCGCATGGGTACGGGGCGGAGTGAAGAATGAGCTCGCTGGGCTGCTCTCCATAAATGCAATGAATTCACCCTGGGCTAAGATGTGGAAGCGTCCTGGGCCTTAAACACCAACAGACAAATGAAGGTTTATTAGAGAGAACACAAACACTAACCCAGAAGGAAAAGACTGATGCATTGAACTTGATCACAATCAGAAACTTCCACCCTCAAAAGATTCAATTTAAAAACTAAAACAGCCACACATGGAGACCGACATAGGCAACACCTACCCCTGGACTCATAACCGCAATAAGAAATTCTGCTAAGCAATAAGAAAAAGACAACCGTTTGATCAAAACAGAGGCAAAACCTTGAAGACTCGAGTCACAGAAGATTTAAGTGGCCAGTGAGAGCAGGGAAAAGGGCTAAGTGTGTTCCATGAGGGAAATGAAAACACTGATGCAACACGCCTGACCCAGAACCCATAAAATCCGGGGTCCTGGGGACGCGAACCTCCACAAAGACTGGACAGACGTGCCCACACTTGCTGCTGGTGTAAACTGCGCACTGGTTGAGCGGCTGCGAGCTAGTGTCTGTAATACAAATCAGACAGGTGGCTCGTGGCACAGCCAGCCCACCTGAGCTCTGGATGCGCCAGGAGAGAAGGCAGTGGACACCAAGACGTTGTGACATGTGTCCACAGCCATTTCCAGCAGAATGCAGATAGATGAAATACCCCCCAAAACAGGTCAGCAAACACTGAGTGGCTCCCACAGCTTTTGGCTCTGCAAAATCAGCTGGCCACAGAGGGAACACAGAGGCCAAGAGCAGGCATAGAAGGGCTCCCCACCACAGTGTCCCTGGAGGGGATGGAGGAACCATAAGGGACAAGCCACCCGGGCTGCGGGGGAGGCACCTCTCCCAGCACCCAAGAGCTCAGGGACTGCCGCGCTCGAAGTCCAGCAAGCCACATACCACTCACCAGAGATGCTGTGAGGAAAAGTCCTGGAATGGCAGGCTTGGGCCCCTCCTCCTGCCGAGAACAGGGGAGACGACAGACCCTTAGCTTGAAGAACTGAGGCTGTTGTCCCACAGCCGAGCCGGCCTCCTGCTAGAGTCACAAGGCCCCCTTCCCCCCAGATATGGCACAGTGAAGTTTCCGATGCCAGCGCTCACTCACCCACAGCTGCTGCCATCGGGCGCCACAGGAGACACCAGGGTACAGCTGTCTGACACAGGATTCACAGGGATTCCCTGGCACCCCAGAGCCCTGAATTTAGCACAGACATCTGACACAGGTGTCAGGGTGCCTGCCCTACAGCTGGAGAACACGCAGCCCATGGGCCCAGGTCAGGTAGGAACAGGCAGGTCCCCTCTGCCCACGAGGAGCACAGTGCAGACCCATCCCATGTGCTTGAGCCTCCGGGTCTCCCCTTGCCTCTGCCGAAAGGACAGGCCAAAGCCCAGTGCCCGCCGAGGTGCTCAGGTCTGGTCCGAGCCCCCACCCTCCTCCTGGTCTGCGGCTCAGGTGAGGCAGACTCTGAGCCTCAGCTTCCTCGAGGCAGGGTGGGCGGTTTCCAACTGCAGCCTTGTCATGGGACAGCTTCAGTGCTGCAACGGACCCCAAAGGCCAGCCACCAAAAGATCTGGTGGCTCGCGGGTCAGGCGGGAGAACCAGGGAGCCCCCAGGTGCAGCGAGGCCACTGTCCTGACCTGTGGGTCCAGCCGGGAGCACAGATGCAAGAACCCGATGGCTGTGCTTAGCAGGACTTCGAAGTCACTCCTGGAGGGAAAGACTGCACGTCGCTGTTGGCACGCAAAGGGGCTTGGGCGCAGGGGCGTCCTTCTTTAACCGTGAGCAGCCGAGCCCCTGGCAGGCGGCCCTGGGATCTGCTGCTTTCCCTTCCTCCTGACTTGGTTGCACCTGGAGGCTTCTCGCTGCTTAGTAATTTTTTTTCTTTTGAGGGGAAAAAGTAAAGTTAGGGGTGGAAGGGCAACACAGAGTGGGGCTCAAGAGCGCTGGGCCGAGGCCAAAGTAACCAGCTGCTGTCTGAGACAAGTCCATCAGGAACGCACCCTGGAATTTCCTCTGTGTGCGCCCGTGGGCTCAGTTTTTCCATGAAGTCCGGCGGTCCAGCAGGGGACTCGGCTGCCGCCCCAGCACAGCTCGCGGTCAAGTCCAGGCCAGGCAGCAGCTCCTGTTGCGAGACCCTTGGAAGAACCAAGAAATGGCTCTGGGGAGGTCCAGGGCCACCGCCACCCTGGCAAGGCTCCGGGTGGGGCGGGGTCCAGAACCTCCCCACAGGTTCTTCGGCACCACCCACTGGGTTGACCTTGAGGCCCAGAGAACTGGCCTCCGGCCTCCTGAGCAAGGTCCTGTCCCTGCATCAACACTTACAGCCCTGGAGGCCTTCACACCTGGTGGTCATCGTAGAGCCTGACTTCCCTCTGCGGTGCTCCTGGTGCGGCCCTCCTTGGGTCCCTTTCTTCTCTGTGCCTCCGGAGTAGAAGTCCACGCTGCAACACCCCACACCCCACATCCTGCCCGTGGCCACCTGACCCTGGCAGGCAACATTCCTTCCGCCAGCCACATATCTCTGTGGGACTGAAGGTGTCCTTGGGTTGGACTGTGCTCACAGACCACGCAGAACGGAGCACACTCCACTCTGCTGGGGCACAGCGCCCAGGAAAGTTCTCCAGGTGAGCTGCCACAGCCAGGAAACCAGTACTGGCCCGTGCAGCCTGAAGAAGACCGCAGTGCTGATTTGCAGTGTGCCCTGCAGCTCCACTGCCTGCCGGCTGGCCTGTGCCCCACTCAGCGCCTCACAGGCCGCCATGGCCTTGCACCTGTGTGCCACCCACTGCACTCGTGGCAACAGGCCCCGTGCTCAATGGGTCTTAGAACAGATGTGCAAAGCAGGACCCAGGACAAATGGTTACAAACCTAGTGGCCCCAAAGGGCACAAATGTGTCACCCCCAATGTACCATGGCAGTCAGTGGGGCTCTGGGGTTCAGAGGGGCGAATGTGCTCCTCCTGGGACCTGGAAGGTCAGCCAGCGCCTCTCCCAGCTTCTCCTGGAGCCTGTGGCTGTCAGCCCACCCCAGGCCTCTGGGCTTCTCCTGACCCCATAAAGACCGAAGGGTGACGCTGGGCCCACTGGGCCCATGCAGTGTCTCCCGAGTCAAGGACCTCGCTGAGTGACACCTGCAGTGTCCCGTTCACCATGTAGTGTCCTAAAGGCACAGGTTCTGAGATTAGCAGGAGCTGGGGCTCATCTTGTTGGCATGTTGGGTGCACATAGGCCTGGTCAGTCCAAGAAGGACCAGCCTGAGGCCCAACAAGGTGGCACAAGGCTACAGCCCAGCTCCTGGAGCACGAAGCTCCCCGTGCGCATACTGCCACCTCCATCCTGTCAGCCATCTCACGTCCCCAAGCTGGGACAGCCCAGGCTTGCTCCTTCCTGGGTCCCCTCAGAGAGCCTTGAAAACCACCCGGCCAGCGCTGGTCAGAGGGTGACCAAGGAACCTTGTACTCGACCTCAGAATAGAAAGAACAGAAAGGCTTCTGGCTCGGCGAGGTGGGATGGCATTCTGGCCTCCTGAATCGTCATCTGTTCTTCACTCCCAGGAAGTGACCCCGAGTCCTCAAGTGGGAGCCACTGGGCAGATGGTCAGCACAGAGCTCTGGTGGCAGGAGGAGCAGCAGTGTCAAAGCAGCAGAGCCCACCTGGCTGCTGAGTGCCTCAGCCCCAAGCTTCTTCCCGAGCCCCCCACACCCCGCCACCACCCCCGCGCTGCCAAAGCATGCAAGAGGAGGTGGGCAAGGTCATCGGCTAAACCGGCTCCTGTGAAAGTAGAAACAAAGCCCAGAAAGGCAGCAGGAAAGGATAAATCTTCAGACAAAAAAGTGCAGGCAGAAAAGGGGACCCAAGGGGAAACAGGCTGAAGTGGTCATCGAGAAACCAAGGATGATTTACCTGCGGGAGATGCAGACACCGAAAACAAGCACAGTGCGGCCTCTGAGGAGGCAGAAGAGAAGGAAGCCATCTGACAATTACACACCGCGTCATATCAGTGCTCCCTGTTGTACAATCCGGAGGAATATTTTTATCAACTGTTTTGTAAACGCAAGGTTCTTAGTAGCTCTAGAAACATTTTTAAAAAGGAGGGAATCCCATCTCATCACATTTCTTAAGTGCAAGTGTTTTTTTTAGAAGTGAAATCATTCGTTGGTTGTTTATATTTGGGTACAACCAGAAAGTAGTGGGATATTGAATTGTGGTGGGCTCTGAGTGTCCTGGATATCAGCTTAACATCCCCTAGATGAGGGTTAGTTTTATGTCCTGCAATACAAAGCATACCAAATGGGGGCTGGGGATATAGCTCAGTGGAATAAGCGCTTGCCTAGCAAGCGCAGGGTCCTGAGTTCGATCCCCAGTACCGCAAAAAAAAAAAAAAAATAATAATAATAATAATAACAAAGCATACCAAATGGCAATTTGGAATCACAGTTATGCATTGAATATGTCTTGGATATTTTAAATGACTTCTATTTCCATGTTGTTTTCAGCAGAATTACTTCCTAAGGAAACCACTTCCTGATTGTTGCCTGTCAGAATCGTGTGCACTCTGTAACATCTTTGGTGGTGGTGGTCCAGTTTGCCTAATTTTGTTACCATGCTGCAAAAGATCGAAACTTTGTGTGGTGTAGAAGATGCAAAATTGCGAATCAGTGGGACTTAAGTAACACTTTGTCAGTATTTGAGAGTACTGGTACTTAGTGCTCTTGTGGAAAATCTGCCTCCGGATTTGAAGTCGGAAAGTCACTGGAATAACTGAAAAAGAAACAATACAGGGCTTTTTAGACTTTTGGTACGTGTATTAAGAATTGTGTACAAGGGCTGGAGAGATAGCTCAGCGGCACAAGCACCTGCCTAGCAAGTGCAAGGTCCTGAGTTCAATTTCCAGTACAAAAAAAAAGTGTGTTCAAAGTGAAATGTCTATACTGATCCTCAATGCACCCAAGAAAATCTCAAATATGGGGGAAAAAAGATGGTCAGCATGGAGCCAAACTGGACCCAGAAGCAGCAAAGTGGGAAGAAGCCGAGGGCTGGGATGAGCTGGGGGTGAATCATGGGCCCCAGGGAAAGAATAGGAACTGGTGCCACAGGAAAGGGGCACAGTCGGGCCGAGGAGGAGCACCCTTCCTGTCTGCTACAGATGCCCTGTCCCATCAGCTTCCCCTGCTGCATGTGAGGGTCACCGCCCACACCAGTACCAGGGTGTGGAGAAGGAGATGGGCAGAGTAACACAGTCCAATGACAGACAAGAACAGGAAGCGCCCTGCCTTATGTCTGGTCACACCAGGGACACTCTGGGCTGAGGCCCTCACAGAGCAGCTGGATCGAGGCCATGGACCACTCGTGGAAGACCAGGCCAGAGGGGCCCGACAGGGCAGAGGGCACCTTCCCTCGGAGTCTATGCAAATGGGACCCCACAGGCACACCTCAGAGCTTGCCAGGGTGCATCTGGGGTGCACAGGCTCAGGCTGGCCTGAGCGGGCCTCCCCCAGTGCTCTCTCAGGAGACAGTCCGCCTTCTCTGTGCCTCCTTCCCACCTCTGTCCGCTCTCTATTTCTCCCCTCTCACTCTCCATTGTTTAAAATGGCCACCTTGGCTTCTGAGCCCGACAAACACCAAGGAAGGTCCATGCGGACATGAGAACTTGGATGAGCCAGGCAAGGAGGGCCCTGTTGTGTTAGGAGCTAATCATGGCCAGTTCACAGAGAAATGGAGGCACAGGGGCCCCAGCAAGCAGTCACTGAACAAGATTGCACTGATGGGTGTTTTGGTTTGTTTTGTTTTCTTGCAGTCTCACTATGTATTTCAGGATAGCCTTGTCTTCACACCCAGCCTGTCTCCAACTACAGTGATCTACCTGCTTCAGCCTCCCAAGCACTAGGATTATAGGCATGAGCCACCACACCCAGCTTTGAGTGACTTTGTTAAAGCACTATAGGCCTCAGCTCAGACACCTCCAGGTCAGCCTGGCCCACAGGGCGTGCATGGCCACAGGCAAGGCCCACCATGGACGATGCAGTGGCCCCATCCTAAAATCTGTTTCTAATTCCCTGACACGGGCACTGGATCCTCTCCTCCGCCACACGCTGCAGGATCTGCCTGCCTCAAGGGTTCATGCTGGGCCGGCTCTTTCCGTGCAGCAGGGAGCCAGGACAACGTGTTCCATTGTTCCCCACCACCCTCCCTGTGCCCTGATTGGCAGGAAAATGTCTCCAGTGACGGAGGGAAAGAAAACATTCCCAGCCCGGCTCCCCTCAGCCTGCCAGCTACGCCCTCCCTGAGCTCCGTCCAGTCCTCCCTGAGCCCTGTGGGTCAAGCTATTCCCAGGCAAGGTGACTTCACATGGGTGAGCCCCAGGGAAGCCCTCCCCACCCTCCCAGCCTAGGCAGCCACCCTGCCTGCTCCTCCAGTGTCAGAGACAGACCCCTCTGCTTCCTCTCCTGTGACCTGACCACTGTTTTCTGGTGCAGCTGGCACAGAATCTGAACCTGGGTCTGTCCAAGCCCAAAGCCCAGCAGGAGATGAACGAATACTCTCCGCCGTGGGAGACGACAGACAGTGGTGTCAGCAGGGCACTGCTCTGAAGCTGTCTCCTGGATGGTGCGAAGAGCTCACCCACCCACTGTGACCCCATCTCAGCCCCATGACGTCTGCAGAGAGCCTATTTCCAAGCAAGTCATAGTCACAGGTTCTGGGTAGACAGGGTAGGGGGCCTATTCACCCCAGCACAATCCTTCCGTTTGGCCATCACCCACTGCAGCCCACACTGAGATGCTGGCCACAGTCAGGCGCTCAGTGTTGCAGAACCCCAAAAGGGTTGCAGAACTGTTCCTGGGGCAGGACAGTTGGGGACAGCTGCACTGTGTAGTAAATGCACTGCCAGCTGGGCTGTTCAGTCCGGGTACTGGCAGAGGCCAGGGCAGCCAAAAACATTTAAAAAGGTTTTAAAAGACCAAAGCAAGAGGCCGGGATATAAACACAACCCTCACCTCCCGTTCTCACGTCCAAAGCTTCTGGCCACCTGGCCGGGGCCGCCTCACAGCCTCAGGGACACTGTGCCCAGAGCTCTTGAGAGGCACAGTGCTCGCTCTGGGAAGAAACTCCCCTCGGGACAGGACCACCTCTGCCACTCCTCCACCCTTCCTTGCCAGCCGAGTCACACCCCACCTCACCGTGGGCCCCAGGGCATGTCCACTGTGATTTGTGCCTGAAACCAACCATCCGCTGCACCTGCTTTACGGGGGCGCTTTCCCCATTGGGACATACTCTCCGGTATTCACCATCATGCTTTCCACCCGGCGGGCACCGGGCTGAGCCAGTGGCAGCCTCCGGACAGGGCCCCCGCGCTCCCCACAGTCCTGGCTTCCTCTGAGCTGCGCTTAGAAACCCAGGTGAGCCCTGCTGTCCATGGTCTTTCTTCCTTGACCTGGTGCCAAATGCTGCTGTGTCTGGGACCAATCTCATGCCATGAGAGGGGTTCTAGAAGCCTTGCTGGGTAAGGGAGTCGAGACACAGCTGTGTGGAGCCAGGCAGGGCCTGGTGTGGGGCTGAGCAGGAGGGGTCTGCTCCCAAGGGCCCAGCTCAGCCTTTGCAGTTGTCCACCCAAAACCCACATGGGTTGGCCTGAGCCAAGTCAAGACAAAGTCAAATAAAATCACAGTAAAGCAGCAGAACTCACACCTGGGAGGCCCCTCGGACACCGCCTAAGAGGGCCTGTGCTCGGCTTAACGCCTGCTGTCCCCTGCTTGAAATTGTGAACCACATCACCTTTGACCCTCTGGACTCTGCCGTGGGCCTCCAGGGACCCTGTGGGACCCACTTTCACACATCCCACTGGACAGGCGGGGATTTGAGGTGTTTCTCCTCTACCACCATCTGACGCCTCCCGGCCTGCCCACCTGAGGGCTGAGAGACACCATCAGGCAGGAGATCTCAGGTCCTTGTGGAAGGTCATTAACATGCACTCTGTCTTAATTTGCTCCAGCTGCTATAAAACAAAAACAACCAGCCAGGCTGGGGGATTCAGTAGAGCAGGAACTTACTTCACACTGTTCTGGAGTCCAGTCAGGATGAAGGCCGAGTCTCTGCTCTCAAGATGGCCTCACAGGACCACAGCCAGAAGGACCATGCTGTCCTCACACAGCAGAGGGCAGGGAGGGTAAAGGCAGCCAGCGGGGCCCCTCCTGTGAGGACACTAATCCACTCACGAGGGAACAGCTTCCCGCCTCAGCTGCTGCCTCAAGGCCCACATGGAGCTCCAGCAGGTGCAGTGAGGGGCAACATTCCAACCTAAAGGCAGGTGGGCAACCCAGCTAAGTGGGGCACCAGCTGTGCACAGTGGCCGGGGCTCTCAGCGCAAGGACTCAGGTGAGGGCACCACACCTAGCGGAGCTTCGGTTCCAAGCAGGGCACAGTGCTGGACAACTTACACACCCCAGGAACTCGGACCCATCCTCCATTCCAGGAACATAGAACGCAGAGGACAGTGTCCCAGTGACACCACCCCCACTGAACTGCAAGCATGGGTTGCAAACTCACCCCTTGGGGCAAGTGGCTGGCCTGTTTGCTCTTCACTGCACCCAAGAGCCCAGTGTGCAGCCTAAGGCTCACTGTCTAGCAAATGACCAGATGTACTTGGCTTCCTGAAGCTCTCCATGTCCCAGCGCCCCCACACACGCAAACAGGGCATCCACTAAACCCAGTGGACACCCTAAGTATGGCAGACATGACGTGGGGTGCAGGCCTAAGGGTCCCTGCAGGTCCCCCAAATCTCTGATGATCCACTTAACAGATAGAGAAACTGAGGCACAGAGGGTTATACCGTTGTCCAGGTTCCACAGCTTGTGCACCAAGCTCAGGAGTCCACGTTGGTGCTCAGGGAGCAGCTGCTGCCCCAAGGCCCCTTACATGGCCTGTCCCCACATGGAAGGCACCCCTAACCCCTGTCCTTTGTTACTGGGCATCACGGCTGCCGCTGGGCCGGGTGTCAGTCAGTAAGCACTCGACCAAATTCCCTTCGTGGCACTCATTACAGAATCACAGAAAAGCCACAGGCTGCGGGTAGTGACAGAGGCTGAAGTTTCCCCAGGATCCAAGAGCACAGGGCCCCGGGTGTGCTGTACAGGTCACCTGGGAGGACCAGGCCAGGCACACAACCAGGACCCCTGCCCCAGAGACAGGAGGCCAGCGGCTTCCAGCTCACCCAGCCTGCAGCAGAGCCTCGCGGAGCTCCTCCCACAGCCTGCCGCTGCTCAGGCAGCACAACATGTGGACCTGTGCGTGGAGAGATGGGCTTTCTCCCAAGACCCCAGGAGAGCAGGCACGGCCCTGCGAAGACCAGCTGTGTACTCATCTCAGAAGAGGGCAGGCAGCCATGGAAAACAGCCCTGCCCGCTCCCTCTGCGCACAGACAGCGTGGCCCTCCACCTGCAGCCTCACGCCCCAGGACCCCGGCGCCGGAAAGACAAGATAGGCACGGGCGGGGCGGGGGAGATGACGGAGCTCGGCAGAGGGGCCTGGGTTCTAAAAACACAAAGTGAATCACAGCGGGTGGGGCAACGCATTTCTTTCTAATTCAGGATTTTTAAACTTCTAGGGCCTTGGGCCCCTTTGGAAGTCTTGTGAAGCCAAGGGGCGAATGTCTTTACATGCATAATATGTTCAGGGTTGCAAAAGAGCCCAATTACCTCAAAATATTCTAAACCATGATAAACAGCTACATACATTGCTGGGGAGGACACAGGTCTCCCAGAGTCTAATAACTTTCTTTACTCAAAGAAGCCCTGAGCTCAGACTCTCCTTTGAGAAAAGACACGGCTGTACCGTGATGGGAAAACACAGCCCAGTCCGCACAAGGTGACAGGTTTTGCTAATGTCCCTGGCTCGCTGCCTACATCCCAAATGGAAGGAATGCTAAGTTTCAGTCTGAGCTCAGAGAAAATAAAGATTCAGTATTTTTTCCATTCAGTGACACTGACCCCCTGAATTCTCTCCACCAAGACCTGGGTCAGAACCCGCAGGGGTCATCCTAAGACCCCTGGCTGCTACTTGAACCCTGTCAGGGAGTTAATGGAGAAAAAAACACTTTTCAGCAATTTTCAGCCCAGCATCTACGAAGCAGATGGTATTCTAAATTTTTTGTGCAAAAAATTCCTTGTGGAGAGAGGAAAACTTTCAATAAATTTGATGGTTATTTCTAAGTATAGGATTTGGGGTAAATTTTTCCTTGTTTGCTAATGTCATATTGGTGTCATCTGTGTGATATCTATATATCATTTGTTATTTACTTTCCAACTTGTATAATAAAAACACAGGCCTGCAGGAGGTCATAGGGATGGGAACAGAACTTTCATTTTAATATTTTATCGTTAGTACAGTTTAAATTTCCACATGACTGCATGTTATATTTTTAACTAAAAGCTAGTAAATAACCATTGACTGCCACACTTTAAGGGAGTTAATTGCACAGTACATAAATTACATCTCAAGCCACAAAAAGTGCTTAACTCATTTTGCGCACTCAACTGTGAGTTCATTAAAAAGCTAATCAGTCAAACAAACTCTATCACAGCCCACTGGGGAACACAGACATCATTTGGCTATTGGACGATACTAAGTAATCATTACTGAACATGTTCAGGGTGGTGATGCTCCATCCGTGTGTGACAAGAAAGATGCTCAAAGGTACAGGTGTCTCCTTGTTATTTCTTGCAATGAGATGTAAAATTACAATTCTCATCCTCAGTATTTAATCAAAAAGAGAGCTCAAACCGGGCATGATGACATATACCTATAATCCCAGTACTCAGGAGACTGAGGCAGGAGGATTGTTGCGAGTTTGAGACCAGCCTGGACTACAAAATGAGCTCAAGGTTGCCTGAACTGCATAGGAGACCCTGTCTCAAACAGACAGATTAAAAAGAGTACAGTCCTCCTCTTTCAAGAATGAAAGACACAGGATCAGGAATTTACTTCAACATAACCCTGGCTCAGGAGAACAAACCAGCCTAGGTAGCTAGCATTGTTCACAGTGGCTAAAAGTGCTCGGAACTCTGGCCAGGCTTGTATGCTTTTGAAATTTTCCATAATGAAAACATTCTAGAAGGCTAGCTTTCTTGTTTTTTTTTTTTTTAACTAATTAGACAAGCAGTAATAAAGAAAACTGCATAAGGTAATCTGCTTTCTAGAAAAAGTAAGTTTTGTGTTTTGAACATTTCAGAAAGAAAGGATCGCTGTGCTGTCCCTGGCCTCCTTGTGAGTGGAGGAGAGGTGGGAGACAAACTCCGCACCTGACCTAGGCCAGCACCAAGGGGACAGGCATGTGCTCCAGACGGCGTGGTGTGGGCAGGCCTGGGGCTGAGGTCTAGCCTCTCCCACACCCAGCCTCAGTCTCCCCATGGTCCAAGTGAGGAAGTTTGCATGGGAAGACTCTCCAGGCCTCCTTCTGGATAGTGTGTCCCAGATCATCAGACCTGTGTTTACTTGGGCACTGGCAGATGAAGCCCTGGGGCCCACGGGCCACCGTCCATCTCGCAGGCTTTGACATGCCCCAGGGAAGCCATAGCTCCCTGCCACTTCCAAAATACGGGTGTTCCACCTCTCTCTGCGGCCCAGCATGGGAGCTGGGCAGAGTCCACATGCAAGCCCTCGCAGGCGCCAAGGGATGGGCGTATGCAGGCAGAGTGGGGCTCCTGAGCCAGGTCCCTCTCTGCGTCCAGGCCTCAGGCCTCACCCTGGCCCCCAGCACCTACCCTTGCACCAAGGTTCCTGGGACTTGGCTGGGAAATGGCCATGTCTGGGATGGACGCTGGACAGGACCTCGGGGGCACTGGGCATGGACCCCAGGGGACGAGGTGGGGTGGAGAAGCTCTGGAAGCCCAGAGGCACAGCAACAGCTGTAGGCCCCACTCCAGACCCACCTCATGGTGCCTCCCAGGCTCCACACAGGACCCCAACCCATGTCGCCCTTTGCAGACCACACCAGGCAGGGTCTTGCTCAAGATAGGGCCCCTGAGGCCAGTTATATAGACACAGGCACTACTGGATGTTCCCAGGCTTCATGTAACTAAAAGACTCTGAAGTCCAAGAACCCACGAGGCACTGAGGGAAGGGTATGGAGGGTCCCTGCTGGCCTCCCCAAGCCTTCACCAATGCTACACACTGGGGCTGATCCCCTAGGGGCCTGGATGGAGCCCCTCTGTGGGCAGACACCTCCCACCTGAGAACATCCTGCTGAGCACTTGGGACAGCAGGACGCTGGGACTGCTGGCTGGAAGAGACCATCAGGGACGGGACGCCCCAGCCTCCTGCCCTCCCCATGGTCCAGCCAGGACCCCAACAGAGCAACGGGTTTGGAAAGTGTTGCCCAAGTGGGGACCTGAACCACACAGGTCCAGAACCAGGGCCACCCCACGGAAGGCGTGGGTTGAGAGACCATGGCGACCACCCTGGAGCTCACTGCAGTGGTGGGGACAGCCCCTGCTGGGAGGGAAGTGTCGTCTCCCGGCCTCAGGCCACACAGGGTGCTCCAGGTTGCACCTTGGTTTACTGGGGCCTCTACTGCCTGGTGTCACCTAACCGGAGGGTGGAGGCTCAGACAGGCGCAATCCCCTCAGCCCAGAGGAGGCTCTGGACACCCTGGTCTAGGGTGCCATCCCGGCTGTCACACAGCATGGGCAGGCAGCTGAGGCTCTGCGTTTGGACCCAGCTGGTCCCTACCCTCGTGCCACCCCTGAGAGGAAGAGCTCTCACCGAGGCCGGAGTCCTTCCAGCAAGGCACAGGAGCAGCGGACCTGGGGGCCCAGGGCAGGCACAGGATAGGGCAGCATCACACAGCATCCAGAGCGAGCCTCCCAGGATAGCAGAGGCACCACAGCAGCATGAGGCCTGGTGGCCAGGGTGTCACCACTGCCCCAGTGCTCCTCAGGTCCAGCATTGCAGGGCCCCGGCCCCACGGGCAGGGTCACAGACTCTGGGGAGGGCATCAGAGCTCAGTCCCCCTGTGTCACACACCTCCCCCACCCCTCTCTGGGAGCCTCAGTCCCACTGTTTCTCCTCTCCTGACCCTGCCAGGCACTCCAGCGGGCTGCCCAGAGAGGGCAGAGTCTAATGTAGGTTGGGTCAGTGACTGTCTTGAGGCCCTCTCTGAGAGGGTGTGGCAGCTCCTGATCCTTTTGTTACCTTCAGAAAGGATCCCTGCCACCACAGGAGGGAGGGCAAAGAAAATGTTTCCAGAAGTAGGTGCAGTAGCCATCAACTGCAGATCAGTGCAGTGGAGTATTACTCACCCATGAACATGAAGCAGCTATGAAAATATGACACTTAGGGGCAGGAGCCAGAGAGGAAGACCACCCACTTGTGATTCTATTTATATGACAGAAAGGAAGAAGGCAAATTAGCCTTGCTTTGTGGGGAGCGGGTTCCAGGTAATAGTTTCAGGACACAGGATTTCTTTCTTTCTTTTTTTTTTTTTTGTCTTTTTGAGACAGGGTCTCGCTATGCAGTTCAGACTGGTCTTGTGCTCACCTTGTAGCCCAGGCTGGTCTTGAACTCGCAACAATCCTCCTGCCTTAGCCTCCCAAGTGCTGGAATTACAGGCATGGGCCATCGCACCCGGCCAGGGTTTCTTTCTGAGGCAGCAAAATGTTCTACAGTTATGCAGATTGCCCGACAGCTGTTAATACACCAAAACCACTGCACAGTGTCCTTTAAACAGACAAACCCTAATGGAGTGGTGTGACCCTTCACCTCGCCGAAAGAGGTGGAAAACCCAGGACAAGCCCTGCACTGCCACTTTCCAGCTCTGGGCAATGGACAGGTGACCAACTCATTGTAAAGAAGAGTCACACACATGGCAACAGCTCTGTCATCACGGAGATGGACACTTATGGGAGGCTAGGGGTCACTACATAGCCCCTTCTCTCCCCACCCTGAGTGGAGGTGGACAGGGACTGGCACCAGGCAGGTGTGTCGCACTTATTACTGCAAGAGCTGGCCGGAGCAATGGCTGTGACTGTCTGCAGATCACACAGCCTCCTGTGGTGCATAGCAGTGGCTGGAGGCCACTGTAACCAATGGGCTGGAGGGCGGCGAACAGCAGATGGGGTGAAGCAGAGTGCTGACCACGGCAGGGAGTGGTGTGGGATGAGCACCGTCACGTGCCCCAGCAGCACAGCCCTGCAGCGCCATTGATCCTGACCTCCAGGGTGGACTGGGATAGTGAGGAAGCCGAGGGGCCCCAGACAACAGGTGCTCGTCAGATCTCCTGGCCACGGCCACGTGGGGGCAGCTCAGCTGCCAGAGTGCCAGCGTGCAGAGCACCGTGAGCCGCGCCGCAGGAGACCTGGGACCTCTTCTCGCAGCTTTGCACTTTTCCTCTTCCCCAGTTTTCTTTGTAAATGAACATCTATTTTATGTTTCTTTTAAGAAATATCTTTCTGTGGGCTTTGAAGATCTGGAGACAAAATCCCTATTCTCAGAAAGCTGAAAATCTATTTAGGGAAAAGACGCTTTAGAGCCCCAACTCCTGGAGAACCAGACGCACCTGTGACTCCGATTTGGGGCTCAGAGAAGGTGACGGGGGCTGCTGAGACTCCAGGAGGAGCCCAGAGGCAGCCTGAGGTCACGGGGAGGCCCTCAAAGGGACAGCGGGACCTGGCCACCCTCGCCCTTTGTCTTCCCTGCAGGGAGTCAGCCGTTTGATCCACTGCAACCCTGAGGATCACTGCAGGATCCTCACCACTGTCCCTGGCACACACGGAAGGCCCGAAGCCAAGGGTTCTGCCCAGTCTCAGACTAGAATCTCCAAAACCACAAGCCAAAGAAAGTTTTTCACTGATGAGTTAATTGTCCCAAGTATTCCCTCACAGTGACAGAGAGCTGACTACCACACTCGCCTCCCAGATCCCATAGTTTCGCTCAAAGCCAGGTTTTCAATGCCTTTGACTACATCACCTTCTGGTACCAATAAAATAACAATTTGTAATAGCTGTAAACTTGTGATGTCTGAGCATCTGAAGGGGACATTTCTCGCTTGTATGGTGATAGATTTTAAAACATCAGTGATCAAGCTTGTGCTTGAAATGATGGACACCCAGCCCTGTCCCTTCTGTTGCAGGAGCTAGAAGCCTAGAACTACATTTCCCAGAACGCCCTGTCATCAGGGTTATTCTAGATTCAACATCATCGGTGTAAGCCGTTCACACCAGAGCTGCAGGAGTCCGACTGTGCCCTGGGACAGTGCCTGGTGACAGCTATCAGCTGCAGTGACAGCCTAGAGCCACTGTGACTTCCTGGCTTGCCAACCCGGAGTGGCAGCCCTGAGCAGGAATGGCGGCCGGCCCTGGTCCTTGTTCCGCTCATCCTTCACCACATGGTTTCCGTAAACCTCATCTTTTCCTGAGCAGTGGAAGAAATTCTCCACCAGATTCACAAGAACAGAGGCCCCCTGGCCAGGCCCTCCCTTTCCAGTGCAACGGGGACATCCAGTCTATGTGCATGCAGCATGGGACGGCTGCGACAGTAACCAAGCCCACAGCCCTGGCCTGAGTGTACATGGAAATAAGAGTCCCGGCTGGACTGGACCAGCCATCTCCCTCCAGGCCAGGACCCTTCCTGATAACCTGGCAAAGCACTGCGAGTGGAGCCCTGCTCGCCAGCCTTTGATCTACCCACGCAGAAGTGGGGCGCTCACGAGACTCTGAGTTAGGAGCGGGGTCCTGGGCGGCTGGGGAAAGGTCACACCCCCTGGGCTGGTTTATCTGGCATCTGCCTTGTCCCTTGAAATGTAAGAAGGGCCAGTGCCTGCGCCCAAGGCTGAGCCTCAGAGCATCTTAGGACAGGAGCAGGTGGGGTGACACCGTCGTGGACAGAGTACTTGTTTACAGGGACGCTTGAGCGAGAGGGAAAGGCAGATGACGCGTCTCCCAGGGTGTCATCACGAAGGTCTGCTTGGCCCCCGGAAACGCTGTCTTCATGCACCCCCGATGTGTCCGCCCTGAAGCCCACAGGCCGCTTACCCTCTTCATTTTTTAATATTACAATAAAAATGTTGAAAAATAAAGGAAGCCTTGTTCCTCGTATTCATTAACTACGTCATCCGCTATAGATGCAGCCAGAACCACACCTCTGCACTCCAGGCAGCCTCGAGCCGAGGAGCTGGGCACCCCTACAAGGGCAGAGCAACACCCGCTTGCAGCTTGGTGATCCTAAGGGCGCGGTCGCAGGTGCCTGAGCCAAGGGAGGGGAAGGGGCCTGGCTTGTCCCCTGTACCCCATCTGACATCCCCACCAGCTCTACTTTGAGAAGGAAGCTGCTGACTCAAGAAACAAGCCCAAAGTCCTTTTGGGTTTAGGATTATTATTTTTAAAATTGGTGGAAAATGTGTATATGTTTATTTTGGGTCCATCAGAGCTTTGAAACCTTAATGTTGAAATTGCCAGGATTATACGAATTTCCTCTCAAAATCGCTGTTGTAGAAAAGTCTGTAACGTGGTTTGGCCGTGCCCGCCGCTGTGTAAGGCCACACCAGTGCTCAGCTGGGGATGCCTGTCCATCCAGCCCACACGATGTGCCCCTGGCTTCCTCCAACTTAGAGGAGGAGATGGAGAAGACCTGGCCCCTCCCCCGGGGCACGGGTGCCTCTGCCAGCCACAAGTCCCAGCAGAAAGACCAGCTCATGGTGCCTAGTGTGCGGAAATGGTTCAGGGATGCTGGAACCACACGATTTATTATGCTCCATATTCCCCCTCTGTAAAAAGAAAGAAACTGTGGCAGAGTGCGGCGCATCCACATCCAGGCACGAGTGTTAAGTCCCAGGCCTGGGATGACAAGGGCACCACCTGCTCGGTGCTGAAAGCTGGGGCAGCGAGGTGGTTCCAGATGTTCTCGTTCCCTCCTGCACATTAACTAGCCAGGGCAGCTGTGTGTTGGCCGCAAAGCCAGGTCCGGCCCCAAGTGCACCCGTCTGCTCCTCCCTGGTCTTCTGGACAGATGGGTTGGGGGGAGGCGAAAGACACCAGGCCACCTGAAGGAGCCAGGTCCCCACAAGGGACTGGGTGAGCAGAGGCCCAGGAAAGCCCCAGCTGGAGAAGCAGGAACACAGAAGACAGCAGGAGTCTAAAAGAACCTTACTCATGAAGCCACTGAAACACTCCTTGTTTATTATAGATGTGAGCACAGCCTACCTCAATATTGGAAAGGAAAAAAAACGCACTACTTTATTTTTTCACCCTCCCAGGACTCCTCTGGTTAGTACTCTTCTATTTCCTCCTCCCTCATTAGTGAATCCCACTGTCAGTCAAGGTGCCCTGCCTCCCAGAATGCTGGGGGTGGGCACCGAACCCAACCAACCAATCGGTTTCTGCGCTGGGACTTTGGCTCCCAAGCACAGTAAATGAAGGAGAGAAATAGCCGCAGTTGATTCATCTCAGTAGTAGCTCCTGCTCCCTGGTTCCCAGGCCATAGGCTGCTCTAGCTCCAGTCTTACCCATGACTTCTAACTGTGATGCTTTTCTCCTGCGCCCTCTCCTTATCCCTCCAATTAAGTCCCCCCACCTTTTCTTCTTAAACTGGCTGAGGCCATTTCTGTAAGTACACAGGCGTGCACACACACACACACACACACACACACACACAGAAAATGATGCGTTACGAAGACGAGATGACAATGCAACTGCCTACCATGAGATAGGGTATCACCCCTTACACACTGGTGTCAGAAAACTACTGGGCAGGGGGTGGGGGTAGCTCAGTGGTGAGCACTTGCCTAGCATGTATGAGGCTTGGGTTCATCCCCAGCACCACTTAGAAAACAGAGAGAAAAGAAAAAAGGAAAAAAGAATAAAAGGGATGGCTTCGCTATCACACAAGCCAATAGACCATGACGCCATGAAGCGCTCAGGATTGTCACTTGCCCGAGAGCACACAGCTAATCAGAAAGGCAGCCAGGGTCCGACACAAAGCCTGGATTCAGGTCCAGGATGGCTCCCCACCTTTGGTGGGCGGACAACTGGTGGGTAACTTGTAACACCCAGCTGAACTGAACCAGAGTAGTGCTGGGTATGGGTGGCTCACCTGAGGACTGTTGCCAGCAGCATAAGATGCAGAAGTGGAGAAGAGAGGCTGTTGGGAGGCTGTGAAAAGCTGTTGGAAAGTTGTTAGGGAGCTGCTGGTTCTCTTGGGGATTCTGCTGGAGGACCTTGTCACGCTGGCTTTCCTGAGGAACCTGGCTGTTCTCGGAGGAGGAGGAGGAGCTTGGGACCTCACTGTAGCTGAGAATGGCTGTGGTCCACCTGGGCAGCCCTGGCCCTCACTTTGAGCATCACAACCTGGGAGGGGAAGATGGTGTACTGCTCAGTCTCCTGGCGAAGCTTGTCCTCCTCATCAGAGGAGCTCAGGACCTCACTTGCTGAGGATGGCTGTGACACTTTTGGGAGAGCTCGGTATTTACTCAGAACATTCCTTCTTGGCTCCAGTTCAGATCCCTCAGCCTGCTAGCACAGATCCATGAAACTACTGCATGAGACATTGTCACAGGCTCTAGCCCTCCAGCTGGACTTGTAGGAGGCAGTGTCATGGGCTCTAGGTGTTCAGCTGGACTCATGCAGGACAGTACCGTGGGATCCAGACCTTCAGTTGGATTCTTGGTCTAGTGTGTGGTCAGATTTCCTGCAGTCTTTGTATATGATTCTTTGGATGACTGTTAGTCTTATAAAATATGTGTCCTGTATTATGTTGTTCCCCTTGCAAAAACCCCAAACTACAACACCACCTAACAGTGGCCTCCACAGTAGGCAAATGTTTTATTTTTAAGCTAGGTTTTTCACTGATAAAGTAACTCATGTTCATTATTTTTAAAGACCGTAAGTTCCCCTGTCACCAGAACAATGGCTTTAATTGTTACTCTTTGTCTTGGTTACTTTTCTCTTGTTGCTGAGACAAAATACCCAACGCCCAAAACGAAGGAAGGAAAGGTTTATTTAGCTCACAGTTTGTGGAGGTTTCAGTCCATACTTGGCTGGTTCTGAAGCAGAGTGGCACATGGCAGAGGGCAAACGTTCATGGCAGCAGAGCACAGCAAAAACAACCAGCAAAAAGGGAGGAATGGCTGCAAGCAGCCTCTTTTCTTCCCTTACATTGTAAACAGGCTACCCCCACCCAGGGGGCGTGTAGCTCTCACACAGTCTCCGTGCCCTCCACTTCCACAGGCTCAGGATGTGTACAAAGTAAGGACCCTGGCTTCCTGCTGAATCACTCAGCCAGACCTCTAGACTCCCCAAGATGACACAATGTATCAACCATAACACTCTTGCACACCATTTCAGAGTTTTTTCGGATGACCACCAGTTGTCAATCCACCCACCAGCACAGAGATTCTTTCTAAAAATCTGGGTAAATGGGTTTAGTCTGCACACAGCAAATACAGTCCTCCGCCCTTTGCTTTTCCTTTTTTTTCAGGGCTGGAACTCAAGCCCCAGGCGTGGCTCATGCTAGGCGAGTGCTCTACCATGGAGCCACCCAGTGCTTTGCGTTTAGCTTTGCACCTGGGGTCTACGCTGCCCCCGCACAGAAAGCGCCCAGGTCTGCGACCCTGCAAGCTTGATACATGCATCCATTTCTTACTAGGGGTTGTCTGCCCTCTTAGTTGTTCTGAACAATGGGCATCTGCACATTAAATTTTTCCTTCATCGTCTCTAAAGAAATGCTGAGTTCCAGGTAAAATGAGTTGCATCCCCCGGAGCCTGCACCTTGGGCCCACGTGTGGGTTCCTCTGCACAGTGAGCTTGCAGTGTGGACCTGCTGAATCACACTGAGTTAGACCTGGATTCTAACTCTGGAGGCTTATGCACAACTGTCCTCCGTGAGGCGACCCTACCTTGTGACGTGCAGAAACACACCCCAAGGAAGCAGCAGTGAGGCGTGGGGTAGCCTGGGGGTGCCCATGCTACACTGGCAGACAGAGGGGCTGGGGTCTGCAGCCCAGTGTAGGACGCTGCCTCTCTCTTACAACATGCCAAGCCACAGCCTGTGACCTTCGGCACTGGCTCTGAGTCAGTAAACAGGGCAGCCCAGGCAAGCACAGCTCCTGCCCCGCAGAAGCTGGCCCTGCTGAGGGTCAGCATGGCAGTGGCAGTGAAGGTCAGCATGCAGCGTGGGGGCTTTGCTGTCTGTGATACCAGTGGATAACCTGGGCCGTGTGCAGACTGATGTGCTGTGAAGAAGCCACACAAGGGTTCGCTGCTCTCGAGCAAAAAACTAGGATGTCGGTTTAATTACTTGCTGCTTCCTTTGCCAAGGGAGAAACATCTGGTGTTTTGCGGGAGCTGCAGCCCTGGTGGGAGCTGCTGCATGGACATGTATTTGTTGTTCCTAGACCGAGGGTCTGAACACTGACTTCCGGCTGGAGAAAGGGACAAGGGCACTTGGTAACCCCCAGCTGCTGGGCCCACTGCCTGGACAACTTCCACACCCCCGCCCCTTACTGTAGAGCAAAACTGCAGACCTCCTCCTCATCTGACAGTGAAGCTGGGCAGCAGTATCACCAACTTCCGAGTCCTGAGCTTGTCCATCACAGAACCTGGCACCCAGGGTTCACTGGCGGAGCCAGGAGCTAGAAAAGGGGATCTTAAGTCTGAGTGCAGCCATGGGCATGGATGGTTTTGGGGGGCCTCTCAGTCTTACAAACAGCCTGCAGGTGCCTCCATGATTTGCCCTTGGATGGCATTGATCCCACCCCAGACCCCTCTCTTCCCCCCC
>PVLD010021166.1:0-32140 GCA_004027595.1 Dinomys branickii | reverse complement strand
ACTATCTTATCTATAATTTGGTATTTCCTTTAATGTTTTTGTGTTAACTAATGTGAAGATAACTATGTAATACAACATCCAGTTCTAATTCCCTACTATATTCTGTATAACTTTGTATTTTCTGTATTGTTTATGGCTTTTCTGGTTCATATGTCTCCATTCTTTTGTCTTTAAAATAAAATTAAAAAAAAAATAATAAAGTTTTCCCACGAGGGAAGCTGGCTTCCTTGTGACTTATGAAATAGTAGCAGGCTGTGTGTCTCCATACCTTTCCCTGAGGGATACAAGAAGCAATCTGTGTGTTTATCTATTGATATATGAACAGCAAGGTGCGTGCACATGTGCAAAACTGGCAAAACAGGATTTTTACCCACATTATGCTCCATCTAATTGGTTTTGTGTGTGTTTAGCTGAGCTTCACAGAGGTCCAGTAGACACACACCACTCCAGGATTTGTTTTTAAGAGTTTCCTTTTGATTTTTCTGGTAGAAGTAGCCCAATTCAGTAGAATAGCACATGAAAACCCAGATTTCTAAGTTTTGAAGGAGTCAAAAGTGAATCATCAGATGACTCATGGATGGATGGTGAAGAGGATCCATTACAGTAAAATACATGCTTTCATAGCAGAACAGCAATGTGAGTGGATGATGATGACGGCTTTGACACTGGCCATGTGAGCCAAATTTCCTGTGACAGTGAAATGAAGCAAGAGTCAACTGATACAGACCCAGGGAATGAGGCATCTTGATTCAGATGACAAAGAAATTAGCAACGTAACTACATATTTGACTCGTCAAAATGTTACAAAATGGGCATGCAACCAAATGGAAAGATCCAAGGTTAAAACTAGGTCCAAAAATACAGTGCGGGTCTTGGCATGGAGTGCAAGATAATGGACAGAATGCTAGCACTACCATTCAGAGTTGAAAATTATAACATATGAAATACTACAAGATGAGGTGAAATACAGAAGGGATGAAATGCAAATAAAATGTTCCATATGTCCCAACAGCCATATTAAAAATGTATTCATTATATATGACACCTCACTAACTGAACTGAAAGTATTCATAGGTCTGCTGTATTTAGCAGGGATTTCTCATGGTGATTTCAGGAATGTAAGAGACTTATGGAAACGCAATGGGTCAAAATATGGCATAAAAATTTATGCCCTTGTAGATGTAAAGACTTATGCTTTCAGTTTAGACCTTTATCCTGGAACTCAGCTATCAGGTTCTTATTCGTATAGTAATAAACCAAATGATGTTATGAACAGACTTATTGCTCTCACCTCCTAAACTAATCAGAATGTGACATTTGACAATCAGTTTAGCAGTTACAAATGGATGTTACATTTGCTAAGGGAGCACAAGTTGACCAGTGCAGGAACTGAATACAGGAACAAACCAGAAATTCCAAATGAAATGTTACAATTTCAAGACAGATAATTGTACAGTACAATCTTTGGATTCCAGAAAGAGAACATTGTCTTCATATATGGCAAGAAAAACAAACTGGTACTGCTGATGTCAACATTTCACCATGATGGAAATATGGACAGGGAAACCTCAACAAAAGAATCTCAAGAAGCCTGAGATGGAAGCTTTCTATAGCAAAACCAAAAGTGGAGTAGATGTTGTTGATGAGTTATGTAACAAGTACGATGTCACTTGAAACACAAAGCGTTGGCCAATGGTTGTGGTTTACTCAATCCTAAACATACTTTATCTTTGTGACTTTTTTCCTGTTAAGTATATTAAAATTCATAAGAGCTGGATATGGTGGCACACATCTGTAGTCCCAGCACTTGGGAGTCTGAGGCAGGAGGACTGCTGTGAGCTCAATGCCAGCATGGGCCACATAGTAAGTTTAAGACCAGCCTAGACTACAGAGTAAGACCCTGACTCAAAACAGTAAAACAAAACAACCTCGTAAAATTAAAATTAATAATTCATCAATGGAAATATTCTAAAGAATTCAAAAATGTTGGTCTGAGAGATGCATGTTTCTGCACCTTTATGACAAAATTGGTGTTATGCTCCCTAAGTAATTAGAAAGACAAGGGAAGGAAAAGCAGCTGGACTTGACAGAGGCACCAGGCAACGCAACTACCAGGAAAGCCAGCTCCCCTCACTGCCTGACAAAATGCAAAGGCGATAAGAGACAGGCACTGGAGGGCTCTTCCTTAATATGTGAGACACACACACTTGTACACATACACACTCATGTGTCTGGGCCTATACACATGCATGTATATTCTCAGTTTAACGTCAGTATAAAATTGTGCTATCATCCAGTCAGGAGATTGGGGTTTCACTGAAGACATCCTCAATAACTTACATCAACCTGAAAGGGATTTCTAATAATTCTTAACCTCTGTTATTCGTCAGAATCTATTCTTTAATGTTAGGGAACACAAACTCAGCATATCACAGAACTAGCAGATCAGGAGTTACAATGTTTTCTTTATATCATTTGGAGGTCATATATCATTCTTATATCGATACCACCTGATGGTAGCTGTCTGTCCTCTTTTCTTTCATCTCTTTCTCCCCAAGTAAGCTGTCTTTTACTGTACTAAACTTTGCGTTTTTTTAGTTCTTTACTGGTGCTGTGTTTAGGGACACATTCTCAGCAGAGCAGTGGTGTGGTGTGATGTGTCATGGCAAGCTGTCCACCCCTGGATGTAATATTGCCATCCTCCTGACTCAGCCTCCCAGAGTACTGGGATTTCCTCAGAGGTGGAGGGGGCCACCACCATGCCCCACTCCAAAGGGTTCAAATTCTTAAGAACAATCTAGTGTTGGGCAGAAAAGAGAGTGATGGGGAAAGCCAGAAGTTTGGGACAGCTTAAAGTCATTGCCAAGGGGATGATGAAGCAGTTGGGACAGTGTGTGTGCAAGAGAGGAGTAGAAGTTCCAGTTCTGGGGACATGGACGAAGATGATTCCACTACAGCAGAGTGGAAGGCTGGAGGGAAGAGGCTTGTCCCTGCCTGAGCAGGGAAGAAGCACCACGTACCCAGCAATGGGGGGATGGACTGTGGGCACAGGAGGGAGAGCCAGGGCTTCTATTCAGTGAAGGTGCAGGAGGGGTCTCTAAAATGTCCACTAGGAAACTCTGCAAAATCCTGGGTCAAAACTCTGTTTCCAGGGCTGGGGATATAGCTCAGTGGAATAAGCACCTGCCTGGCAAGCACAAGGTCCTGAGTTTGATGCCCTGTATCGAAAAAAAAAAAAAAAAAATATATATATATATATATATATATATATATACTATTTCCAAAGGCCCCTGAGACACAGAAGGAGCCGTCCACCCACAGAAGGAGGAAGTGGGAGGTGTAGGGGACCATAGCAAATGCACAGGCACCCTCGTTCCTAAAATCAGAAGCTTGGCAGGGTCTGGGGGACACAGAAACACACTGCGGCCAGGCCATACCTCATTGTTCCTGACCCAGACCTGAGGATCCTCCCATGGGCTGGCAGAGGGCAGACATAGCCTCTGGGCTGGAGTCCAGCAGCTTCTACCTCCCGATAGGTCACCTGCATAGCTGGCTTCTTATCTCCGAGGTCACTGTGTCCCCACCCCTTTGCCGGGGCACAAGCCAGCTGTAAATAGGACTAGATTTACTGGCAGGGGTTAGAGTGCGGGTTCAAGGCATCTGCCTGGCTCAGAATTCCCAGCTCTGCCTGGCTCTAGCCCAAGTGTGGCCTTGGGACCTTGCTCACCTCAGTTTCCTCATATGTACAAGATAGTAATGGAACCTACCAGTGGGCGTTTGTTTGTAATGGTGCAATGAACTCTTCAGCATAAAGAAGAGACTATCATGCTGACTGTCACTGATGTCACCCAGCCTCTGTGGAGCAAAGGGAGGAGATTTGCTTAAACACAAGGCTGGGGGACTCCCATTTAGCAAGGCATCAGCTACGAGGCACTCACAGAATCTGACACTAACCTGCTTCTCACACACTCCTCCGATTTCTCTCCTTATTGTCTCCCTCTAACCAAAGGGCCAAGAAGACGGGAGAGGTGGGTCTGTGTTGATTGTCTGCTGCTACAGAATAAATCACCCCCAAAACTCACAGCTTCAAACAATGAACATTTGTTATCTCACCAGGGCTGAGCAAGGTGGTGCTGGCTCAGGCTCTCTTGTGAGCCTAGAGTCAAGCTGTCAGCCAGAGCCACCCACAGTCCCTGGCTGGGCTGCAAGTCCCACATCCAAGGTCACTCACAGAGCTATTGGCAGGAGGTCTCTGCCCCTCCCCATGTATGTCCATGCAGAGGGCTGTGAGGGCACAACTTCCAAGGGAAAGAGATGAGGGGAAAGCAAAAGATAGGGTGTCAAAGAAATAGGGAGAGAAACAGGGAGAGAGTTGCCTTTGTAACTCAGTCATGGAAATGACACCCTGCCCTTTGGCTATAGTCCATTCATTAGATGCAGGTTTCTAAAGCCAGCCTAATGCAGGAGATTGGTAACCCAGCTGCCCCTCTTGAAGGAAGAAGGGTAGAGAACTGGTGAACACCTCTGTAAAATGACTGAACAGTGTTGCTTCAGGAGACGCGGCGTTCATGTGGCATGGAGGGACCGATGGGTAAACGTGTGGCTTAGCAACAGGGCTAGAGTCCCGTGCACACAGGGAAGGAGTCGAGCTCTCTACAGGATGAGAGACACGTGAACACGGCCAGCCTGGTCCGCTCCAGCCGCGCTCTTCACCAGTGATTTCCCATGTGGCCACAACCTGGGAAGCTAGAAGTTTAGAAACGCTAGAAATAGAAACAGATGACTACGGGCGACAGTAGCCACTCCCTCCCCAAAGAACACAGACATAGACCGAGGAGAAGGGCATGACAGAGCCCCTTTTAAAGCAGAACCAAGAATTCTCCACAGCCCGCCAAATTCTGCAGCAGTCTCCTAATCTGCACTTGAGGTGCCTGGACTGAAGGGACTTTCAAATTCTGCCTCAAGTCTGCCACCAGCATCTTCCCCAGTGACCACAAAACTAGCCAGACAGCGGCATAAAGCACTGGGCAAAGTCTGTTCCGTCTTTATCTATTGAGGTAGAGCAGAGACCCAGACCGTAACAGTCTGGACCTTCTCAAGACTCTCTAACGCTGCACTGTCAGAATCTCCTTTCTCCCCCTAAGAATTCCTCAAAAGCTCTGAGAGAGAAGAGGTGCTGAGAGGAACAGTAACTGGCGTCAAGCCCCGTAGCTTTTGGAAGCGGCACAAAGCTATGAGGCAAAGCTGCATAAGCCAGTCTGCCTGGAGGGAACCTGAATGCAACTTCTGCAGCCTCACCAAGGCCTGAGTGAGCCTTCCTGCTCACCTGGGCCTACCCACCGGAGTGCATTTTAAGTCAGAGGTACAGGCCACCCACGGTCAGAGGTGTGGGGCATCAGGGCGTCACCAGAGGGGACAAAGTTCCCATTCAGCTGCAACCTCAACCCATATGAAAATGACAACCGTCCCTACACAGCCAAGCCCACGACACCGATGCTTGTGGAATGATCATGCTCTCTTCCGGTTCCACATGAATTTTAGGAGTGTAATAAACCGAACACACAAGCTTAAATATTGCCTGGTTTCTCTTATATGGGAAACACAAACTATAAATACATGGAAAAGCTAAATAAAAGACAGACCCTGGGAAACAGGGAGATGCGTCTTTTGCAAATAGGGAGGAGACCAAGAGACGGAGGGAGTGGAGGAGAAGGGGACAGAAAAAGGGTCAAGCTGCGTTATGCACATGGACCCACTCCCCAGGATGACAGTGATCATTATGTACTGCAAACACAGACTAATAAAAATTATAATTAAAAATGAACGAAAATAAGATTATCTGTTCTCCTCTGTGGCCAAGGATAAATATGTCTTCTGCTTTTTTTTTTTTTTTTTGGAAAGAGCATGGGATGGTGTTGGTGAGTCTTGGCCTTGGCCTTGGACTAGTTTGACCTAAGCATCACCCGCTCCACCACCAAACACCTGTGGCCCTTGGCAGGTACATGCTTAGACACTGGAAGGTTTTCCTCCCCATTAGCCCCCCTTCCTGGAGGTTGACCCAGACCAAAACTTGGTGATAACACTCCAAAGGAAAGAACAGATGGAAACCTGTTTCAACATAAACAGGCACAGGAGCTGTGCAAACCTGCAGTGCCCCTGCCCTGGCCTGTCCTGCACAGAGTGCAGGCTGATGGCGCTAGATGTACGATGACCACCTGACACCTTGCCCCTGGGGTGAGGGCCAGGCAGGTGAGACTCAAGGAGGCAGAGGTTTTCACGGGGTTGAGAGACCATGGGGACACAGTGTGCAGGAGGATAAGTCTCCACATAGCCTTGACCAGCCCACTCTTAGCTCTCAGGGTAACTGTGGAATGTGCCAGGCTGCTGCACCTGAGCTTAGAGGAACTTACCTGGAACCCAGGCTTCGCACCTGCCCTGCCTAGAGTGGTAGACCCAGCAGCCAGCACTTGTGCTCAGCCATGTAGCTTTCCTCCAGGATACAAGGCCCTAGGCACAGTGTTGTCCAAGTCCCTAGGCCTTGGGTCAAAGAGGAGACACGTTCCTCCCTGGTTGCTCTCCTGAGCACTGGTCACCTGACCTATCACAGTGCCTAGGCTTCTCTTTATCTTAGCAGCCTATGTATGAGTTACAGAGTTCATGTGCAGGATTAGCACAACTGTTCTGTTGCAGTGGACTGGATGGCTAGGCTTTTGCAAAACTTCCCATCTGATCTAGGGAACTAAGCCAAATGTAGCAAGGTGTAGAGAGCCCTCCCCTGGGGATAATACAGGTACACGGAGTCCTGCTTCGCAGAGAGAGCATCTGAAGCTGGTAGGCTTCCTGCAATTGCATGGAGGTCAGTGGAACTGAGAGGGAGGAGAGCAGCAGACATCCTTCAACCTCCGAATCTCAGCAGGCAGTGCACAGAGGACAGCACTGTGGAAAGGAAAACTGTTTTCACTGCTCTGGACTCTGTGAGAAGGCAAAGAGAGGTTCGGGGCCGGACAGACTCTAACACATCTCTCTCGCTTGCAGTCACTAACCAGGGTCCTGTGAGAATGACATCAAGTTCTAAGCATGGTGCTCTTGATGTCCTAACCACCTGCTATTAGGCCCCACCTCTTGAAGGTCCTTGTACCTCAGCACCCACACTGGGGACCAAGCTTCCAGCACCTGAGTCCCCAGGACAAGCGGAACACCCAGACCACATCCACACCACAGCTCATGTTCACAGGCTAAGAATGGTTTATAAGTTTGTACAGGATTTCAAAGGAGAAGATGGAAGAGTAGGAGAAGAGGCAGGGAGAAGGAGGGGGAGCAGAGAGAGGTGGGGAGGGAGGAAGGGGAGAGGGAGAGAGAGACCACCCGCGGCCCTTAGCGCCGGCAGTCCTGACTTTACAGAGTCCTGCACCAGTGGCCTCCTGTGTCCGGCTGCAGAGCCCATTATCAAACTGCAGACAGCGGCACGTGGAAAGCGGGCTCATCGTTTGTTTTCTTCAGCGCTGGCTGCCTAGGGCCCCTGGCACGTGGACTCACTGCGTCAGCCCTTGTAGGCTAAAGGAAAGAGTCAGTGAATGAAGGAGGGGAAAGCGCGCAGCGACCTATGCAGTCTATGTGTACCACAGGCAAAAACACATACTATTTTGAAGTCCACTGCACCTGATTCTGGAGAGGAAGCAAATGCTGTCCCTGGGCAAAGCCCTGGATGTGTTCCAGGATGGCCTGATTCGGAACCATTTTATGCAGATGCGAAACAAATGTGCCCCAGGAGCCAAAGCAGAGAGGACTGCTCCGGCCCACCCCGGTGCCTCTGCCACCCTAGGGAGCGCCCAGATGGCCGGGGATAGCATTAGGACCCAGGCTCCGAACAGAGGGCCCAGGTGGACCCTGAGAATTCATTCTCATCCCCAGCCCCAAGGCGCTACTGCTGTCACCGCTGCAGGAACACACTTGGGACATGACGCATCTGTCAAAGCACAGGGCGCTCTCTCTCAAGCCCGAGGACTTCTCTGCAGGCAGCAGCCTGCCCCTAATTTCCTCTGTGCTTCCTTGTGTGACGTTTAGAAATATGGGGCCCCCCGGACTCCAGTGAGAGAATTGCTGAAGAATTGCTTGAAGAATTACTGAATCAGAGGCCCACGGGCTCCAAAAGCCCCGCAGCCAAGCAGCTGTAGGGACGTGAGTGGAAGGACCCTTCCAAGGCAAAGGAGCCAGCAGATTATGGATGCTGCCTGGGCTTCTTCCCTCCCCTGTGCTGCGCGGGACCTTGAGGCCAGCAGACTGTGCCATTCTTGTGTAAATGGTGCTTGAAGACTTGAAGGAAGGGCTAAAGTCAGTGCCTGGGGCAAAGTAGACCCCTGGACACCATCGGGGCCCAGAGAAGAGGCTGAGAAATGGCTGGGCATGGGGGACCCATAGCCATGGGGTATCAGTCTCGAGCTCCAAGTGGCAAGTGCCTCCCAGGACTTGTTTGTCCCCCAAAAACATCCTCAGGGGATAGTGGAGAATTACCTGGCTTCACCTTGGGATGGAGCTTCACTAAGTCTGTAGGAGTTAAAAGAAAATTGTTCTCCACCGCTGGAGAACTTGAGAAGCCTTGGTAAAGGGTACTATCACCCCAATGTCTAAGTGCTCCTTCTTCGTGGTAGTCTCTCTTGCAGTACAGGTACCAAGTAGGGCCTCCTTCACAGCTGGGTGTGGCCACGTGACCAGGCTCTGACCAGCATAATGGAAATGACCAGTGGAAAGCAACACTCAGGTCATTCCCTTTAACAAAAAGAGTATGTCCATCCTCCCCCTGCCCATTGCCCTTCCTATTGGCTGGAAGGTGGTCATAGCAACAGCCATCTCGGACCAGGCAAACTGCACCCAGGGATGGCAGAGCAACAAGAGAGCAGGCTGGCTACCTGACAGAGTGGAGCCACCCCCTCAGCCCACAGGAGACAGAAATCAGCCTCAGTGCTGTTTTAGCCATTAATTCTTCAAGACTCTTTGTAATTTAAAAATAGCAAGCCCGTAACCCTAGCACTCTGGGAGGCTGAGGCAGGAGGATCGCAAGTTTGAGCCCCACATGGACAACATAGTGACCTAGCAAGGCCCTGTCTCAAAAATATAAAAAGAGGCTAGAGAGGTAGGTTAGTGCAAAGGTCCTGGGTTTGATCCTCACAGAAAGAAAACAAGGGTAGTCAAGGCTGGGGAGGTCCATGGTAGAGCATGTAAGCGTGCCTGGGTTCAACTCTGAAAATGTTTGGAGCCTGAAAGGACATTAAATTACCATTTAGAAATCGATAGAAGCAAACTCCAGTTGGTCGGATCAGGGCCATCAACAAGCTTTTATTCAGTACTTGAGCGATGCAGCCCTGAGAGACGCCTATGCTCAGGGAGCTCATGGTTACAGTGCCATCGTGTGGTGTTTAATCGCATTGCGGCCCACGCTGGACCACACCACTGAGGTGGTTTGAAAAAACTTTCTATTGTCTAGTGACCCTGCAGCCACTACAACACAACACAGCGCCCCCGTCAGGCCCCCAGCCCCACCGAAGTACGGTACATGCAATTAGGTAGCGCACAGGATCCCTTTCTTTGCTTACAGTACTCAGCATTGAACCCAGTGCCTCCCCACAGAGTCACATCCCAGCCCTTTGTTTCATTTTTTTTCTTTTTGAGGCAGAGTCTTGCTAAGTTGGCAAGATGGGCTCAAACTTTTGATCCTCCTGCCTCAGCCTCCTGGAGTGCTGGGGTTACAGGCATGGGCCACCACTCCTGGCTCAGTATAGATGTACTGTACTTCTTGTCACTCTGAGTGCTCATCTGTTTATTAAAGTTTCCAACAAGTTGCATTAGGTGACTGGCAGCCTCAGACATCTCCTTATCATGTATCTTGGGCACGTGAGCCCATGCCAAGTGGCCAGCCAGGGCCAGCCTGTGATACTTGCAGAACAACAAAACCCTCACAGCACACCTCTCAGACCATATGGCGACTCACTTCATCCCAAACCACCTGCTCAGAAACGTCCTGATCTGCTTCTTGGGCTTGTGCCGAGGGCGGGCTGGGATCCACAGGGGTTTGCCTGCAGGGAGGTGAGCAGCAACTTCAGGATTCACGCCAGGCCTTCTCCTTGCCGAGGCTCAGAACTCACCTGGAGGCCAGCAGTTTCCACACCGTGCTCTGAGGAAGCCCAAAGGTACCAAGATTTCTCGGGGCCCGTCGTGGGTGGGCACTGTCGCTACGAGCAAGCTTTTGCTTGTGAGCCCCAGACAGGCCAAGATTCGGTAAGAGAAAGATCTAGGGGACCTGCAGGCCAGGGAGGGGGGACAGCCAGCTACTGGGCAAGGTTCAGCAGGACAGCACAGTGCCCTGAGCCACCCCCACCAAAGGGGGCTTAAGATGCAAATTGAGCTCTAGAAAAACAGAGCTTTGTATTTTTAAAAATATATCTGAGTTTGCATGGAGAATAGTCCTGCGTACACACAGATGCTGAAATATACAAAGTGACTGGGAAATATATCAAAATGCTACCTGGGGCCCTCTCTTCCTGATAAACAACTGGGGAATGTTTTGAAAGGTTTTCTTTAATTTTCTGAGTCTTTTCATGTCCAGGAGCATCTCAGACATAGAAAATAAACTAAGGAAACAAAGTGGTTTTTTTGCTTTGTAGGGGCAGAGTGTTTCCCATCAGTAGGTGGTTGGGGAGATGGAGTAATTCCCTATTCCCAGAAACTGTCACCGGGCCATTTCCAGTCTGAGGACAGAAGGCCGTTGTCCTGGCCAGCGTTTCCTGAGCAAAGGGAGGAGGCTGTAGGTATAAATAGGCCGCGGCAGCTCCGGAGAATCCAAAGCTCCGGGAAGGAAGTGCCAGAACCACACCCGGCTCGCAGCTCTCCCAGCAGGACAGGTAACCCTGAGGGCCAGGGCAATGGCGCAGCCGGCAGAGGCAGCCAGGAGCTGGGGTTCTGCCAGCTCGGGAGCCTGGGGACAGCTCTGGGGCTTCTGTCTTTGGGTCTGTACCCCCATTTTTACAAAGGATGCAGGTCTCACAGAAGACACTTGTAGATTCTGGATGGAGCCAGCTGTGTTTGTGACCCTTGCCCTGCTCCTCTGCTTGCTTGCTTGATGTGTGGCTTTGGGCAAACCCCTTCACCTCTCTGTGCCCAGTTGTTCCTACTTGGGGAAGAGTTGCAGTGGCCTTGTTGGGTTCTGGCACCACTGTCAGAATGGGTACCGATATGATTTAGGCCAACTTGTGGCCTCCATGTCCTTGTCAAGGCCCCTGTCCCAGCAGGGAGATGGGCTGGACATCTGTCCTGACCACCCTCCTGCACAAACAGACCAGTCCTTTTTCTCTAGACATAATTTTTGGGTCAATACTCTTCACGCTTTTCCAAAGAAGTGTTGCGTCAGCCTGAGAGTAAACAAGTAGCAGAGGCCTCCAAGCCCACTGTCCTGGGCTGCTGTGAAGGCCCTCTGTGGCCCTCAGGAGGGGCTCAACACCCCCGCCTAGCCTGCCACCCCCACCCCTCCCTTCTGCTCAGTGCCCCTCCCACCTGCTCCCCCCAGGGACCCCCTCCCACCTGCCAAGCAGAGTGGGCAGGAGCTGGAGGTGAACAATCCAGGGTGCTGTAGTCACTGAGCTTTGGACTCTGTCCCTCCACCCCTTGTCCCATAGACCCAGGGAGTGTGGGAGGAACCCCGCACCTTCGCCACTTGTGTCACTGGAACCACCAGCCTTTTTTGCACAGAGAATGGAAACTGAGGTGTGGGTTGAACCCCACACCCAGACCCTGGAGACCCTAGGAACCCATGAGGTGCCCTCCGGGCCACAGTCTGCTGTCTGTATCCCGAGTTTTTCAGAGCTACAGACTCTCTCAACTAACCCTGTGTCCTCCAGTGGCTGAGAGGCGCTCTGCTCTCTACCCCAGGCCGCCTGACCCAGCTTCTGTCTTGGAGGCACACGGGGGTCACAAAGGAAAAGCACCCCCGACCTTCCAATCCCTCTGCTTGGGGTCTGCCCACCGAGCTGGAGGGGGAGGGGTATTCTGATTGGACAAGCATGTACCTGTGCCAGGTTCCTCTGCTTGCTTGCTGCGTGGCTTTGGGCAAGCCCCTTCACCTCTCTGTGCCCAGTTTCCCCAATGGGAAAAGCGGCAGCCACCACGGTGCTTTCCAGGAGGGTGAAGGAAGCTCAGGGTGTAATAATGCACACCGGGTGCCCATTGGAGGTCAGAGAGCCAGCAGGGCACAGAAAGAGTCAGCCAGAGGCTGTTGGGGTGGGTCCAATCCTCCCCACTTAGATGATCTTTGCTTTGCAGAGTGGAGACAATGTCTCTTTTCCTGGCTCTGTCGCTTTTGGTGGCCGGGTTCTGCCCTGCTGTCTTCTGCCACCCACGTGGCCCAACAGACCTGGAAACCCTGACCTCAGAGGGCAGAGACAATGGGACACATGTGGACAACCTCAGACTGGTCTCCAGCAACACTGCCTTTGCCTTCAGCCTCTACAAGCAGCTAGCTTCCAAAGCCCCGAACAAGAACATCATCTTCTCCCCCATGAGTGTGTCCACCGCGCTGGCCTTTGCATCCCTGGGCGCCCGCAACACCACCCTGGAGGAGATGCTCCAAGGCCTCCAGTTCAACCTCACAGAGACCACTGAGGCAGAAATCCACCAGAGCTTCCAGCACCTCCTGCATATCCTGAAGCAGCCCAATGACCAGCTACATCTCAGCATAGGCAATGCCCTGTTCATTGATGAGCAGCTGCAGCTGCTGGCCAAATTCACGGAGGACGCCCGGGGTCTGTATGCAGCTGAGACCTTCACTACCAAATTCCAGGACCCCGAAGCTGCCGAGCAGCTCATCAATGACTTCGTGAAGAAGGAGACTCAGGGGAAGATCTCGGAGCTGGTCAAGGGCCTGGATCAGAGCATCACGATGGTCCTGGTGAATTACGTCCTCTTTAAAGGTGACAGATCAGGACTGGCATAGGATCAGAAGGAAGCAGGCTCTTCACTCTGAGCCTCTGGAGCTGTTTCTGTCTTGGGGTCATGAGCTGGGTTATGAGAGGAGGTGCCCACTCCCTGAGGGCATGGCTGCCTGTAGGGGTTGTCTTCTCCCATAAGGTTTGCCCAAATTCCAGTTGGGGTTCTGGGTCACAATTTTAGAGCACCCACTTAGCCTCTGTCTCAGAGCAGCGATTTTTATTCTCATGAAAATGAGCACATCGAGGGCATAGCTCTCCTTTCAAACCCTTCCAGGTAGGCAGGAACCACAGCCTCATCTCTGCCAAGATGCCGTGAGAGGCAGGCAAGAAGGCCCAGACACACAGTCTCTAGTGCCCCCAGTACATGAGCAGCATCATGGAGCTCACCTTTGCAAAATTACAAGCCCTGCCGTCTAGAGCCAGACCGCTGGTGTGGAGAAGAGGCAGACACAGGTGGTGCTGTAGGTGGGAGCGCCTGGATGTGCCCCACCCCAAGTCTGTGTGCAGGACACCCATGCCCAGGGGGTTTCTCACTAGCCCAGAGATTGGGACTGGGTACCAACCCCAGGGCTGCTGTGTTTGGGCTAGGGTTGAACCCTGAGGACTGGGCCTAGGATCCCCCAGGGTAGAAGGAGGGCAGATTCTTAGATCCTAGGCAAGGATACAAGGCAGCCACCCAAAGAGGAGGACATAGGATAGGACCTGGCCTGAGCCCAGGGCTGCATGCACTGGGGGAGGACAGGACCAAAGCTAGAGACGGCTAGGGAAGCAACTGCGTGGAGGGAAAGACCCTCTCTGATGGCCATGGGACATGCTACATGCTGCAAGGTGGAGTCAGGCGTGGAGCTGCTGGGCCCTGAGTCCCAGAAACTTCCACTTCCCATCCTCCAATGGGAGCTGGGCACAGGGACCACAGGGGCAAGGAGACCACAAGCTCCCAAAGAGGGCAGGTGGCGGGGGGGGGGGGTTCCATGGTCCACAGAGATGAGCACAGCCCACGTGGGAGCTGAGGTCCCAAGGCCAGAGTGTGGCTTCGCTTTCCTCCTGCTCCCACAAGCCCTCGCAGGGAAGCAGAGGAGCTGGGGTGCAGAGGGTGGCTCTAGGTGTGCATCCCCAGAGCTTGCTCTGCAGGGGTTCCCCTTTAGGGCCCAGAGACTCCCCATTTCGCCCAGCACCCAGCATGCCCCACCTCCTGTTGGGCACCAGGACCAGATCTTCATTTCTTGGCCTCATTCTGTTCTGGACCTGCAGCCTCTCCTTACCCCAGTAGCTTTTCCCCTCCCAAGGTCTTTTCTTAATTCCATCCAGGAGCCTGGGTGGCTATGGGTGACTGCATGCTGTCACTGCTCAGGAAGCTGGCCAAGCAGGATCCACCAGGGCCACCCCTGTGCTCACAGGGCTCTCTCACTGCTTGCTCCCCCCTAGGGAAGTGGAAGACGCCCTTCCATCCCCTAGATACCTTCGAGTCAAAGTTCCACCTGAGCAAGGAGCAGTCGGTAGAGGTGCTCATGATGAAACTGGATAACCTGTATGTACCCTACTTCCGGGACGAGGAGCTGTCCTGCACCGTGGTGGAGCTGGAGTACATGAGCAATAGCAGCGCACTCTTCATCCTCCCTGACGAGGGCAAGATGCGCTCGGTGGAGGCTGCGCTGTTCCCCGAGTCACTGAGGCGGTGGAGAGATGCCTTGAAGACCAGGTATGGGTTCCCTCCCAGCCCCTGAGCCTGTGTCCTGCATCTTAGGTCTCCCGGGGTCCAGAACACAGCTGTGGTAGAGCCAGAGCAGGGCAGAGGGATTGGGGTCACTTGGGTCTTGGCCACCCATGGGGCTTAGTTCTTGATGTTGTCTTAAATAAGATAACCCATCCAGTGGGACAGGTCATCTCAGAGATGTCCTCTGAGCCTAACACATTCTAAGCCACCAGGCGTCTTCAGGAGGGCCTCAGCATCCTGAGTAGTTCCTCCTGCCTCAGCCTCTTGGAGGCAGAGGGAGACAGAAAAGTGTAAGAGGTTCAGGGTGGGTGAGAGGGGATGTGGGGATCAGCTCGGCACTGGTGAGCCATCATCTCATTCATGCGTTGCAGTCATTCATTCATGCACTTGGCAGCATAGGACTAGGACAACAGTGACAAAGCATTAGGAGGATAAACAAAGGGAGAGGAAGTGTCAGCACAGGGGCTCCTCAGCACCCCACCCATCCCTCACCAGCCCCTCCCCCTCCCAGCGCTCCCAAGCTGAAGAGCTCTTGCTTCCCATCTCTGATTCTCCCCACTGCCTCCTACCCTCCCTTCCCCCAGCTCACTCCTCCTCTCCCCTGAGAACTGGCCTCCACACCATCTCCTCCAGGAAATCTTCCTGGTGTCCATAGTGCAGGATGCCGTGCCCCCATGCACTCTCTCAAGTACTGTAGGGTCGCTGAACCTTAAAGATATCTCCCACTCAGCTCGGGGAAAGGCGGGGGCAGGCTAGGGCAGGGCTGTGTTTCCAACCTGGTACACTGCCAGGTACTGTAGACATGGGCAGAAGCCAATGGCAATTAATTAATTCATGAGAGTAAACACCTGGAATCCCAGCACTCTGGGAGGCTGAGGCAGAAGGGTAGCAAGTTTGAGAGCAGGTTGGGCAACTTAATTAGATCTTGTCTCAAAAATAATTTTGAAAGAGCTGGGGGTGCAGCTCTGTGGTAGAGCCCTTGGTTAGCATAGGAGCCCTGGGTTCAAACCCCAGCATCACAGTTAAAAAGAAGAATAAACATGGGGTGAAGAAGTGGGGTAAACAGGATGTTTCCTCCCAGAGAAGGGTGGGTGTGGGGGAACCCAGGGAGGTGAGAACTATGGCAGGTGATGGTCACAAGGTTCTCCTGCCCTAGGTGGATAGACGAGCTCTACCTACCCAAGTTCTCCATCTCGGGTGACTATCAGTTGGAAAACGTCCTCCCCACACTGGGCATTAGGGAAGTCTTCACCCAGAAGGCTGACCTGTCAGGGATCACCGGGGCCCGGAACCTGAAGGTCTCCCAGGTGAGTGCCACGGGCGATCTGTCCTCCACAACTGAACTTGAGGCCTGGGTGAATCGGTGCCAAGACTTGCGTTTCTCAGTACCCCATGGCTCTCCTGGGATGTCCCAGACCCACACATTCCTCCTGCCATGCTGCTGGCTGGTCCCTGAGCCCTACAGTGTCAGGCACTCTGGAGCCTGTGGTGAGGAATCACTGGGCTCGGGGTCAGAGAGCCATTGATACTACCAGGCTCTGCCATGGGAAGAACAGTGAGACTTCCCCTCTCAGCTTCGCCACCTGTAAAATGGGAGCGATTCGTACTTGCCTGGCAGCACAGGTGATAGTAATGGGGTAATAGTTATGGAGCTATGGTGACAAACCATGCTAAGGGTATGGAGAAGGGGCTTGGGACTCTCAGACTGCTTTCCAGAGGCACAGCTGTCAGAACGAAGGGGCAGCCCGCAGCCCTCCGTGTCTTCTGAGCAAACCCAAAGCCCTGCTTGGGTCTGCACCACCTCCCAAGAACACAGGAATGGGAGGATGTGTGCTGACCGGGCCCTGCATGGCCAGGACTTGAAGCTGTGTGCAGTGCAGTCAGGAGGAGCCCAGGAAGCCTTGTGCAGCACTAATCCCAGCTCTCTGGGAGGCTGAATGCCAGCCAAGCTCAGCCCAGGGAACTTAGCAATTAGCAAAACCCTGCCTCAACCTAAAAAATACATAGGGCTGGAGATACAGCTCAGTGTGAAGATGCTGACGGTTCTCAGTATCCCCCCAAAAAACATGCCATGGAGGAGGGAGCAGGAGAGACTCAAAACCCTTCTGAGGGGGCTGCTGGAAGCTGCTTGGTGGGGGTGGGGGTGACCCCCTGCACTGCCTCCTCCCCTCCTCCATGGCCGGGAGCCAAGCAGATCATAATCTCAGAGGATCCTGATCAGGGGTCTTTACCTCTGTGAGTCTAGGCAAATCACTCACACCTGTGAGCCTCAGTCTGCACATCAGAGAGGGCCAGAGCAGAACGAGTGGACAGGGCTGCTGGGGAGACAAACGGGCCCAGAGGGAGGCCAGCAGGCCACATGTAGCCCACCCGTCCCTGGCTGCCCTCTGGCCCAGCCCATCTCCACAAGTCATGCTCTGCCGTCCCTGCAGGTCATTCACAAGGCTGTGCTGGATGTGGCCGAGAAAGGCACAGAAGCAGCTGCTGCCACAGGAATGAAATTTGCCTTCACATCTATAAAACTACGACCAATGATCGTGCGTATTGACAGACCCTTTCTGATGGCCATCCTGCATTTGGAAACCCAGAACATCCTCTTCCTGGGCAAAGTCACCAACCCCAAGCAAACCTAGAGCTCCCGCTGAAAGGAGCGGCGAGGGCCCCGCAGCCGGCCGCCATGCCCTGAGGCCCAGCCCTTTTCCTCAAGAGGTTCATGGTGACAACCTGTACAGAGCCGCATGCACAGGGAGCCCGTGGATTCCATAACCTGAAGCCTCCTGACACCAATAACCCTCCTTCCCGGACCCTTCCCCTGTGCTTCCCTGCTGAGCACCTGCCTCCTCGCCATCTGCCTGGGCCCCTGAGCCAAGGCCCTGACTTCCCAGGGCCCTGGGATCTTTGGCCAAGCCCACTTGGGGCCTCAGGCCCAGGACCTGGGGAAACCCTGCTTCCCTAGAGCCCTTTCACTGCCACTTTGAACCTTTCCCTAGCCCGGGACCAGGCTCTGCTGGCTGCTGACTCTGCAGGGGCCCTGGCTACGTCCACTTCAGTGCAGGCCCTGGGCCCATTGGGACGGTTAGAGGGAGGTGTGGGTAGGGATGATATGGGACAGGACCTGGTAGTGGGTGGTTGTGCATTTACCATGAGCTGACCGTATGCTGTGTACTTGGGGAAGCTGGCAAGCCCTCGTGAATTTATAACATGCGCTGGCTAGAGCCGTCTCCACCCCTGGCCTTTGCCTCAGCCCACAGACAGGCCTAAGTCACACTGACAAGTGAAGCTGCTGTTTCAGAAACCAGTGCATCCTCCAAGATGAGAACAGCAATCCCCAACCCTCGGGAATTTCAGTGGATCCCCCGCCTCGTGTGGCGGCTGTTCCTCGGACTCGCAACTTCATAAATAAACTTCCGTCTCACGGTACCTTTACGTCTGGCTTCCTCTTTCTCTCTGGGTGGGACCCGAGTTCCTCATCCTCTGCTGGGGCCTCTGCTCTGAGCCAGCCTTGCCTCGCTTCTCCATTCTTCCCCAGAGTGAAGCGAAGGTGAGGAAACTGAACACAGGAGGGCAGAGGAGGGGAAACAGGAAGTTGTTGAAGACCCTTGGCCCCTCAGAGACCACCTGCCTGATGCTACAGGCTCCTCACTACTGAAGCTGAGTATGACCTGCTGGTGTGATCCCCAGTTCTGCGCCAGCACCCCCAACCAGGAACAGTGGCTAGTTTCCAGGTTTCAGATTGAGCCCCCAATCTCCTGTCCAGTTTGGAGGCCTTGCCTGACCGATGATCCCTGCAGGAACAGAATGAGGAGCTAGGAACGGGTGAGCAACACATACAGGCTGCTCTGACAGCGAGTAGTGGTCCTTCCCTCTGCTGCTGCTGGCTGGTGCGAGGACAGCAGGAGAACGGGGACAACAACAATAGTCATCCAGCCACAGGGCAGTGAGGCTGTTGGGGGAAGTTGATCTGCGGAGATGGCACCTGCAACAAACCTTTTAGTCTCTCTGATGATCCACGACCTAGACCAATGATGATGAACCTATGGCACGCAGGCTGTTCCTTATCACTGATGCTCTAAAAGGTTTTCCATCACTGGCCTAGATGTTGTTCTTAGTCCTGTTTGATAGATGAGGAAGCTGAGGCACTGAAAGGGCAAGTTAACTTCCCCAAGGACACACAGCTCGTTACTGATAGCAGGATGTTATCCCAACTTGCTCAATGCCAGAGGATCACTCTTAACCTCAAGGAACTCTGCCCCAAAAGATTTCCCCTAGGGAAAGATTTCCCCTAAGGACTACCTAGGCCACTGTCCTTGAAAGAGGAGCAACACCATTTTATTCTCATGAAAATGAGCACATTTTGGCTGAGCCTGACCCTGTTTCCATGTATTGATAGGTACAGAACTGGTTAGGACCCTTTCATTGTTCCTTCAGTTGGCTTTAAGCAATGCATATCTGTTGGTTCAGCCAAGGTGCTGATGTGTAGTCTTTGAAGATGCCAGGCTTGTTTCTCTGGGCCCCTGTTCTCGCAAGTGAGCCAGGATGAGGTGGGATGTGTGAACCAATGCTCCATGGCTATGACTTCCTGGGGTTTCAAACACTACACAGTAAAGCTGAAGCACTGACCCCACCCAAAACATTAGATACTATCTCAGTTATGTTGTGCAGATCACTCTCTCTGCATATCCTTCTCTCTGCATATAGCAGAGGTGATCTCAGGCCTCCTACCTAGCCCAGCTCAGCTCATCTACTTCCCATGGTTCTCACGGTCACTCATCCTCAAGCTACTCCCTTCTTCATGAATGAATAAAACGTGAGTTCGGGCCTGGGTCGAGGCCTTTGTTCTCGATGGCCATCATCATAGCTGCACTTAGGAGCCCTTGGCTCCCCATAACTACAAATATGCCTTAGTGTCTTTATTCTCACCATGGGTTGCCCTGGAAGTGGTAGATTGGAATTAACTCACTAGAATTCCAGTAACTTTTCATCAAATTGCAAATATAAACTTCCTGGGCCATGATGAGGACGGGGAAGGGCTCACTATACCCCAGCAGTGGCCTCCATAGGACTTACAGCTGGGTGGCCAAACTGAGGACAGAACAAGACTCTGGAAGCTCTGAGCAGGCGTTGAACTCAATCCGGGAGGCAGGAAGGCTTCCTGGAGGAGGTGACAAAAGAACTGAGATCAGGGGAGAACTAGATGGTGTGTGGTCAGAAAGCAGACATGACAGGCAGGGAAAGAGCAAAAGGAGAAAGAAGGAAAGCACCTCGACACGGGCCAGACAGAAACACAGCTGGGCCTTGGTAACAGTTCCCAAGGACGGAGTGGGGAAATATGTGTGGCAAGGGTCGACCTTTCCTTCTAGAAATTCAACCTCAAGAAAATTGAGAGGCAGTAGTTGCTGGAGGAGGTACAACAGGAGTTCTTGTCTTATGGGAGTGGCTTTTGTTTCTTGGGGTTGATTGTAAATTGGCAAGAAACTAAAAAATGTTTTGGAGCAATTGTGTCAGCTTGGCATGAAAATCACAGTGATAGAAAAAACTTAGAGGCCTCTGTACCCTGAAATTCCTACAGGCAGAAAATTTCTGTCCAAAGTGGCAGGCTGCAAAAAGTTCTCAGGGGCCACATGTTAAAGGCAAAAGCATTACTCAGGGGGCAAAAGAGGGCAGATCCAGAGCCAGGAGGGATTATCACTAGCTTCTGGACTGAGTAACATGTACCTGGGTGAGTTTCAGAATTTCTAGGGACAAGTGACTGTTGGGTGCATCTTGTTTTGCTCTCTGAGCAAGTGAGTCGATGTCAGTTTTTCTTTATTCTATGCAGGCCGTGTGAGACCAGACAGTGTCTCTTGATCCTCCTCAAACTGAGAAAAAGGATATTCTGGAAACTATACCTAAAGAGTCCAGAATGCACCCTAGGTTTGAGGTAGATGGTGAGATTTGGAATGGCAAGCTGCCGTCCCCATGGGATGAGACTTCAGGTTTGAAGGGAGAAACACAAGCATTTGTTTGAGGAACAGCTACACACTGTTGCTGCCAGAAAGCAGGCCAGAGTGGACTGTGTTTTCCCAGTGACAGCATCGCTGTATCGCTTACCCCACACATGCCTCTTCTCATACGACCTTGCCACTCCTCCATCAAGAGATAGGATTGATCTACTCGGACTTTTACCTAGAGTGGACCTTTGGACTACTCCAAACCACAAAGCATTGTGTAAGTGGTGCTCATTGACCTCCAGGATCAGGTGACAAAAGGTGACCCAGATTTCACTTGGCTCCTTCCCTCAGAAAGCTTGGGAGCTGTGACTGGACGTGCAGGACAGGGTGAAAGGCCACACAGAGATAGAGAGGCCTTGGGCACCTAGGTGCACCAGCCCTACATGTCTAAATCTTCCAGGCTGAGCACTGAGGCATGAAATTTGAAATGACATAGCAGCCTCTGAACAACTGGGCTCAAATAACAGAGATAAGTATATTTTAAAAAGAAACACTGAAATCACCAGCAGAGTAAAAAGAAAACCCACAAACTGGGGAAAAATCCTAGCTGGCTGTCCCTCAGACAAAGGTCTACTATCTAGAACATATAAAGAATTAAAAAACATGAACCTCTCCAAATTCAAAGACCCAGTCTAGAAATGGGCATCTGAGATAAATACACACTTCTCAGATAAAGAAATGCAAATGGCAAATAAAATATATGAGAAAATGTTCAACATCTTTAGTCATTCGAGAAATGCAAACAAAACAACACTCAGATTTCATTTCACCCCAGTAAGAATGGCTAGCATTAAGAAATCAACCTATAACAAATGCTGGCGAGGCTGTGAAGAAATAGGAACTCTTCTCCACTGCTGGTGGGAATACAGACTGTTGAAACCACTGTGGAAATTGGTTTGGAGATTCCTCAGCAAACTAGGTCTAGAAGTCCCATTGAACCCAGCTATTCTCCTTCTGGGTGTTTTTCCAGAAGATCTGAAAACATCATATCACAGCGATATATGTGCACCCATGTTTATAGCAGCGCAATTTGTAATAGCTACACTGTGGAAGCAACACAAATGTCCATCCACCGAGGACTGGATAAAAAAACTGTGGCATTTTTATATAATGGAATATTACTCCGCTATCAAGAAAGACAAACTTGAGGCTTTTATAGGTAAATGTTCACAAATAGATACCCTACTCATAAATGAAATAAATCAGATTTGCATGTGTAAGTAACGGATTGTATCACTAGTGTAAGAACCTGAAAGTGTGAATATAAATTAGGAAGTATGAAAGGAAAGTGCTCAAAAGTAAAGAGAAAATGGGATGAGGGGAAGGAGAAAAGGAAGAAAGGGATAATTATGTATGTATGTCTGCATGTGCAGGATGGCTAACATTAGTTGTACTACTGACTTATGTCACTTTATTGTAAGGAACACTTAATGATTAGCTGTTTGATCAATCTTACATGTCTATGTGTGTTTTCCTGAGTATACACTTTGAAGTTATTAATATGTAATACAGCAACCATTGTTCATTCTCTGTCACCTTGTCTGTAATTCAGTTCTTTTTTTTTTTTTTTTTTTTTTTTTTTTTTTTTTTTTTTTTTTTTTTTTTTTTTTTTTTTTTTTTTTTTTTTTTTTTTTTTTTTTTTTTTTTTTTTTTTTTTTTTTTTTTTTTTTTTTTTTTCTTTTTCTTTTCCTTTTTTTTTTTTCTTTTTTTCCCTGTAATTCAGTTCTGACTGTACTATTCTTGTGCTACTTTGCAAGTGGCTGTCTGTTTGTTAATATGTTTTTGTTCTTTTACTTTTAAAATTTAAAAGTAAAATAAAATAAAACACAGGAAATATGAGGATATCTCGATAAAATTAAAAGGAAATCTGGATAAAAGTCCAATGATCATGGGAGTGATATAAACACTATATGTATATTTCAGAGATGGACTTGTTAAAAAGTCAAAAATAGAAAAATCCATAAATTAATAATACAACGAATGAATTGGATTTAATATGTATTTTTGTTTCCCTCAAATAGAAAATACATTTTATATCATTGTAAATTTTTTAAATTATTCATGAACTCAGTTAAAAATAAAACATTAACAATTTCTTAAAAGCTTTTACAGACCACATAGATGCATTATTAATTTTTTGACAAACGCATTATTAAAAGATCACTAACAAATTATAAAATGCTTAGGAATTAAAAGCATCTTCCTGCCACCCATGATGTAATAACAATGATGGAAAAACTGTCCCGAAACACCCAGAAAACTGGACAAGATATGTGAAACAATGATGTACAGACACTGAATAATAAATAGATCCTGGCGGGGGGAAATCCTCTCCGGGAGAAGAGTGAGAAGCAAAGTAGGCACTACTGTTACCACATTAACTCCCTGGAGGAAGCTTCTAGGCCTCAGCCGGGGAGCAGGAAAATGAAAGAAAGCCAGACAGGCTTCTCAGCCTGCAGGAGCCCAAGGTGGCTAGGATTTGTGAGGTAGAGCAGCAGAGCCTCAGACGCAGACACAGACAGTGTCCCGGGGATCTGCAGAGACCAGCTCAGGTCTTTGGCTGAGCGCTGATCTGTGCATGCGTGAGAGGAATCTACTGAAATCACAGGAGGAACCACTAAAAGTGGCACGGTTGGGAATGATTCATATTTACCAGTTGTCAGGGTCGAGAAGATGGCAGAGCCAGCAAAATTAAAAACGAGGCCAAACTAGTCCAGAACCAAAAGCCCATTCTAAATCTGTTTTTTAAAAATCTTAAAATCAAGGCAGAAAACATTCCAACATTATTTAGAGGAAAAGAATGAAATACAGCACACGACAGTGTAAAATTCATAAATGAATGAGCAAGCATCAAAACGGGAACTACGATCTATAACCATGAGAAAAACCAGACAATAGAAACAGTCAGAAATGATAGACAAGAAAAAAATTGGCCAACAAATATTTTTAAATTGCCAGAATAAAGATGACCAACATGTTGAAGAAACTATGGGGGAAATCCCATCATGAAGAGCAATTTGGAAAATAAATTCAAGAATAATTTCTAAAGATAAAAATGACAATATAAGAAAAAAATTAATACATTGATTAGGAACCAGAACAGATTAGACAGCGGTAAAGGAACAACCAGTTAATTTAAAGGAATAGCAAAAGAAATTATTAAAGTACAGAGAACAAAAACACTAGGGAAGGAGGTGGCCAGGGACAGGGCAGGGACCACCGGGCAGGCTGTCAAACAAATTATTAGAGTTGCAGAAGAAGAGAAAGGTGAAGCAAAAATATTTGAATCACATGATGGCTCAAATTTTTAAAAACATGGTTATAAAATATTTTTAAATGATGGCTGAAAAAATTTTAAATGTGATTTTAAAATATTAAGCTCAAACAGCCAAAACAAAAACACAGTAGAATAAACATAAATAAAATCACATCAAGGCTTAAAGTAAAACTACTGAATTAGTGATAAAGTCTTAAAATCAGAAAGAAAGGGTGGATTATGAGCAAAGGAAAATTGAAAAGAATGACATCTGACTTCAAGTCAGAAACTGGGCTCATCAGAAGAGACCAGAGCAACATATTTAAAGAATCAGTGTCAGATCAACTTCTACACCCAGAAAAAATAGCCTTCAAGATTGAAAGCAAAAGAAAGATATTTTCAGATGAACAAAGGATGAGACAATTCATTACCAGCAAACCTGCATTGCAAAAATGTTAAAACCAGTTCTTGGGAAAGGAGAAAAATGACACAGATGTAAATTGGTATCTAAACTCAAGAACAAAGTGTGTGAAAAATGGTCAGTGGGTCAGCTTTTTCTCATTTATAATCTCCTTGGTAGGTAACTGACTGTTTACAGAGAAAACAGTTGCAACATATTGTTTACTCTGTGCCAACCTGAAAAACTAACCACAGTAACATAAAGGTCAGGAGAAAAAAACAAATATATTAATAGAAAACTCTTACTTATTATTTGAAAGGAGACAACGTTATTTGAAAGTACACAGTGATAAAAGTTTATATTGTAAGCCCTCAGGCAACTACTGAAAAAATGTAAAACAAAAAGTCAGAGCTGGCCATTGTGCAACACACCTTTAATCCCAGCACTCTAGGAGACTGAGGCAGAATCTCAAATTGAAGTCCCATGTGGGCAACTTAGCAATTTGACTCTGTCTCAAAATAAAAAATAAAAACCTAGGGGTGTAACTCAGTGCCAAGGCTCCAGGTTCAATCCTCAGTATTGGGGAAAAAAAAGAAGAAGGAGGAGAAGGAGGAGAAGGAGAAGGAGAATGGGAATGTACAAGGCCACAGCCTCTGTGGGTAACAGGGTGATGGTTCCTCCAGAAGCCTACTTTAGAATTATCTCAAAACCAGGATATTAGAGGCTGATCGTGCTTCCCAGTCTCCCATGATGAGTGGATGGGGAGGGCTTAAATAAATGACACAATCAATATGTAGTTTAGGAGTCCAGGAAGGTCAGAACTTGTCTTGGACCTAAGACAAAGATGTCTCTGGAATGCCTATATTTACAGAATTTCAAACAAGTGCGGAGGTGTCGGGGAAAATGAAGGGCAAGCTGAGGTAAAGGTGGGAAACTGAGCAGGACCTTGAGAAGTTAGAAAAAGAAACATTCTCAGGCAGTAAATTTTGCCAATTAGGAGGACTGTCTTATTGCTAAGGTTGACATTTATTATCCTGGAATTGGAGTTAGAGCCAGGTGTCCTCAGCTGTGGCCTTTTCTTGCCCTCAAGGGTGTCAGAGGGTCACAGACCAATACAAGTCTCCATGCTGACCACTGGCATGGAGAGTTATACTTCCTGCATGCCACCCACCAGCTCACTGAGCAAGTTGCCTAGGCCTAGGACATACTCCTAAGTAAACATATCAAGCCAACTAGTTAATTTTAAAGGCTGCTCAGCCCTGCTTCATAGCGGTCCCCAAACCAGCAAGTCCAGTACTATACACAGACTCAGCAGAATCGAAGGTAGGGACCTGAGCAGATGCTGGTAGCCAATGTGCACAGGAGCCTTCTTCATTCACAGTGGGCCGAAGGCAGAACCAGGCCAAGGACCTATCAAGGGGTGCACAGATAACTGAGGGGCATCCAGCACATATTCTTATGCCATAAAGAGACCACACTGCGATACTGATGAACCCTGAAAACATGCTACATGGAAGACGCCAGGCACGAAAACGCATACGTCACATACTTGCGCATACACCAAATATCCAGAATAGGCAAATCTGTGAACACAGAAAGCTTGTTAGTGGTTGCTGAGGGCTAAGGGAGGGGAGAGTGGGGCTGACCGTCTAACAAGAGTGAAGTCTCCTTCACGAGTTAAAATAGTTTGGAACTAGAGAGAGGAGATGATCACTCAGTGCCAAGCTAAACATTTCAGAGTGGTTGATTACACGTCATGCGATTTTATGTTATGTGAATTTTACTACAGTTAGAAAGGAAAGGGGGAGAGAGAGAGGAGACTGTGCCATATGTATTTAGGATCCAGTTAGGGAAACAATGATTTGGCATTTGATAATATTAAAGAATTCTATTTAAGATGTCATATGCTACTGTGGTTCTGGCCTTTTTTTAACTCTTGGAAGATGAAATGATGTGTAGGATTTACTTCAAAACATTCTAAAGAGAGGGAAGAGTAAGAAGGTATCTAAATAAACCATATTGTCCTTATGTTTAAAGTACTTGAACCAGCCAGGTGTGGCAGTGCATGCCTGTGACCCCAGTACTCTGGGAGGCGGAGGGAGGATGATCGAAAGTTTGAACCTAGCCTGGGAAGCTTTGCAACTTAGTGACAAATTCTGTCTCAAAATAAAAAATGACCTAGGGATGTAGCTCAGCATGAAGGCCCTGGGTTAAGCCCCAGTATAGATGACTCAACCTGTTGATAGACATGTGGGAATAGGTAACACTGTTTTTGTGTATGTCTGAATTTTTCCATAATAAAAACTTGAAGCCCCAAATCCTGAGGGCAAGCTGTGCGGTATTCCCCAGAACTGAAAGCATCTCCGTCCTTGGCACGTGGCAGGCCCTCCACAGTGGGTGAGTGAATGAGTGACTGAATGAATGGATGAATTGAAAAGGTCAATGGAAGGAATGAAAGGGGCTGCTTCACTGTGCTGCTCCAGCGAGCTCGGGAGCGAGTGCTGAAGTTTCACGAGGGACGGTGACTGGCACTGCCCACCCCTGGATGAGTGCGGTGAAGACGAGGGAGAGGCTAGAGCACCGCGGCAGCTGTCTCAGCCTCTCTTATAGGTGCCTCTGCATAACCCAGGTGCCAGGACACCTGTGCTCCTGCTCCTGGCACGCACCTGTGAACCGGGCTTTTATTTTTAGTTTTTGAGACAGGAGAGTCTTGCTAAGTCTCTGAATTACCCAAGCTGAGTTTGATTTTGTGATCCTCCTGCCTCACCCTCTCAGAGTGCTGGGATTGTGGGCTACGCTGCCATGCCTGGTTCCTGGCTGTCTTGTGCAATCTCAGGTCTGCACATGTCCCTGGAGGAGGGATGGGTGGGCACCCTGTGCTGGTGTCTGCTGAAGGTGGACACCGATGAGCCAAAGGCAGCCGCAGTTCAGCGTGTGTCTGTCTCAGAGTCCAACCCGGCTGCAGGAATGCACTCTGTCAGCCACGTGCACCTGCTGGGTGTCCCGGCTCCATCCAAAGCTCTGGGAGCTCTGGAGAGCGATCTCCACAGGTGCTGTGCAGGGCTGTGGATGGGGCTTGAGCCCCTGCAGCTGGTTATCACAACACACAGACACACACTCACATATGTGCCTCTCACATCCTAGGCCTTGTGAAGGCACAGCTGTAGTTCTGCACCTGCGCTGCCCCATGACCTTGAGCTCACTCATGCCTCTGCTGAACCCCACTGCCACCCTTCCCATCTCACCACCGAGCTCACCTCTTCCAGGAGCACTTCCCTCAGTCCCCAACTAGAGGGGCAGAGGCAGGATCTTTCTGTCCAGGAACTTTTAAGAGCAAGGAATTCAATAAAATGAACAATTTAGCTGTGGACAGAGCTGGAGAAAGATTGTGCTGGGCAGCAAACAGCACAGGCAAAGGTCCTGAGGCAAAAATAAGTTTGGTGAGCTCTAGAATAGTAGGAAGGCTGTCAGCTGCAGCAAGAAAGTGCGGTGAGGGAGAGGCACAGGTGAGCCTGGAGGGTACAGGGCCGGGATTCCTCTCCAGGTCAGATGCTGGGGATGAATGACCTCTCCCAAGTGCAGGGGCTGAAGGAGGTCTCGAACAGACAGTGAAGAACTCTGATCTGTGCTTCAGCTAGATTGCAGCAGCTCTGGAGCACCAATTCAACCACTTACCAAAGTAGATTCCAGGCCCTGCCAAGGCCCCCTGAGTCAGGACCACTTGAGGATAAGCATCAGGTCCCCTGGGAGGCAGCCTGTGTCCGGTCCTGGTGGGGTCCACCTGGCATGCCAGCCCTCTGAATTCCTGCACCCAGTGATAGGGGAATTCTCAGCTTCCTCCCACGGAGCAGAAACCGAGGGCCCAGAGGCCAATGATGAACTCAAGTCACTGAGCTCACCTCACCTCTACGCTTCCTGGGATCCTAAGACATCTGCAGCCTCACAAGCTTTCTGCAAATCCAAAACCAGGGTGAGGAGCAGAGCTTACATGGGCCACATGAGCCAGGTATGTCGGTGCTCATCTGTAACCCTAGCACTCTGGGGAAGCTGAGGCAGGAAATCACAGTTCAAGACCAACATAGGCACCTTAACAACTTAGATCCTGACTCAAGTAAAATAAATAAATAAATAGGGCATAGATGTAGCTCAGTATGGAAGTCCTGGGTTCAATCCCCAGTATTACAAAAAATGGGAGAGCAGGGCTAAGCGGATCATGCAAGGTCACAGGCCAGACACCCAGTGGAGCCAGGAGGTAAAGAAGGGGCCGCTGGAGAAGGGTGAGCAGGAAGCAGGGGTGAGGATGAGGACCCAGGGACCCCAGGAGCCTTTGGGGCCACAGCAGAGAGAGGAGGACAACCCTGTCTCTCAAACCCCAGGGAAGAGTTGGCATGGATGAGAGCTCCCTCTGGTGGCCATGAGATTCCCAGTTGCCGCGCAGCACAGGGAAGCCCCCAGCGTGGGCGGGAATGAACACTGTCTGCCCAGCCAGGTGTGCTAGGTTTGCTGGGTATGCCTGTGTCACCGAGCCACCCCAGCCTCACCCAGCCTGGTTCAAGGCTTTACTCCATTGTCCCCCAGCTGTTTGAGCTGTAAGCTATGTTCCCCCACAGCCACCTTCTCAGCTATCAGACGGGGATGCAGAAATGCCTCCCCACTAGGCTGCAGCGAGGACCACAGGACATACCCAGGCAGCATCTGCAAAGGGCCTAGCACGGAGCAGACACCGGGTGACTCTCCTGTACCATCATCATCATGTTGTCCTCGCTTTGTGGTTGTTATCTTCAGGTTGACTCTGCTCTCAGACCAAGGACCTCAAATATCAATGCATATCCCTCGATTTCATGCATGGATGATGGAGTTGTTATTCACATGCAGCACCATGCATGTTTGATCTGTGGTTACTGGTGATCAAAACCCAACAAGATAGCTATTAATACACCACTGGACAGATGAGGAAACTGAGGCACAGCAAGTTCATCATCAGAGCCTCACCTGCAAATGCACACCCTCCTTCAGAGAAGCTTCTACCCCAGGAATAATTTTTTTTTTAATGAGCTACTTCCCAGAGAGATGACGGGGATGAGGAAACATCGGCTTTCCATCACTGTAACAAAATACCTCAGTTCATTGACTTGCAAAGAGTAAAGGTTGGTTTGGGCACATGGTCTGGGAGGTGTGGTCTATGCTTGCACGTTTGACCTCAGTGCTTTGGGCTGTGGATGAAGCCTATGTTTAGGGGAGAGTGTGTGGCAGACGGAGGCCCAAATGTGAGAAAAGAGGACAAGGAATAGAACACTGCCCTAAATCCCCTTCCAGAACCCTCTGTCAGTACCTGAGACACCACCTGCCAACCACACGGGCCCATGGGGACATTCAAGATCCAGACTGCACCAAAGCAGGACCCTCGCATGCAGTGTGCACCGGTATGACTCCAGGACTGGAGCCCAGGTGACCTTTCCACTGCCACGGGCTTCCCGGAGGGCGGCCCTGGCCTCTGGTCTTCTGCAAAGATACATCAGCATTTCTCCCCTCTGCAGCTGGGCGGGCACAGCCCTTTGACCAATACAGAGGCGTGCAGAGCCGTGTAAGTCCCCATGATGAGCAGCAGGCTGGCTCCGCTTCCTCTGGGACTCCAGGCTGCAGCATGAGTACTACAGATGGGCCACACTGGGAAAGCCAGCACCTTCTCCGTCTTCCCCCACCTCTGCGGCAGCCAGAAGAGGTGCGGCAGCCAGAAAGGCTGCTCAAGTGGGACGATCTGCTCACAAGGAGGTAGCCTGAGGGTGCTGTCACCCCTAAAACATGGTCCCCACCCAAAACACTGTCACCCCTGGGCCTTATTACCCTGGCCCAGCACGATCACCACTAGGTGATGTCCCCAACCTCCCTAAGGTACCCATTCTGGGAAGGAGCACAGGACTGAGAGTTTGGAAAGTGGGTCTGGCCCCAGTCCTGCTGCAGACACGGTGGCAGCCTGGACTAGTACTGTGCACTTGCTGGGCTTTGGTTTTCTTGGTGGTGGAAGGGCAAGGCCCTTCTGGGACCAAAATCACCACTGCAAACCAATTTCTGTCTCCCCACAGAGACTTTGCCTTCTATTTCCCGGTTTTCTGTTTCCACCTCCTCCAGGCCAGCGTGGCTGCTGCCCCAGTAGCCATGGCTGGCCGCTTCCCAGCGCAGCCTGCACTGGACATCTCTAAAGTAAGTGGGGAAGGGAGCTGGACCTAGGGATCCTCTTTGTGTCTGTGTGTGTGTGTGTGTGCTGTTATATGAAGGCAGCAGTTAATTTGGGATTAAATGGCCTTCACACTGAGATACATCTGCAGCCCCTTTTTTAGTTTTTTATTTTGAGACAAGGTCTTGCAAAATTGCTCAGGGAAGACTCAGACTTGTGGTCTTACTGGCTCAGCAGTGGGAGCACTTTGGTTTCTGTTTTGTTTTTGCACTGGGGATTGATTCCCAAGGCATTGTCCCCTCTGCATTCCTGGTGAAACTCAAGCTGTGCCATTGTATGCAAGGGACACACAGCACCTCACAGTGGACTGGTGAGGTCAGTGCTGCTGTCCCATTGTATAGCTGAGGAAACTGAGCGTTAGCAAGCATCTTTGTCTATTTTCTGCTTCTATAACGCAGCACCACAGGCTGGGAAATTTATAAACAATAACAGTCTATCCTGCTTGTGTCTGTGGAAGTCCAAGATCAAGGAACTGCATCTGATGAGGACCTCCTGGCCATCTAACCCAGTAGGAAGAAAAGTGAGCCCAGTGAGATGGAGATAAAACAGGGCTAAACTCACTCTTTCTCCAAGAACCGTCCATGAAACCTTACCTACTCCTACAGTCACCCATCTTCTGACCCTAACTTCTCTGTCCAGCCTTGTCCCCTAACTATCCGCACAGCATTACGCCACAGGAGGCACCCTACATATCCAGGAGCACCCCCTCCCTGCCTTGGCATAGACTGTTTGCAAACCACCTGGGATGGCTTCCCATCTCTAAACAAGCAAATTCTGCTTGCTCTTCCATGCCCTGTGTAAGGGCGAGTTACCTCTTTGGTGCAGACTTCTCTAATCTTATTCTCCCAGCACCATACCCAAGACAGAAACACATCTCTCCTGGTAACTCTCCTGGTTCACTTTTAGGCATCTCCCTTCCCTTTTCCACAATAAGCCTTTGAAACTCATTCTCGTTTGTGTTCATAGCCCCTACTATGCCTGGCACACTGGATTGCAAACAACAGGTACTCAGTAAATGCTTACTGTATACATTCATGAATGAGCATGTGATGGGATGAATGAAATGAGCAGTCAAGTGGAAGTGAGTGAAAAGATCAGCAAGTAGTGATGGGATGAAAGAATGAAAGGAAAACAGGTTTCATTTGGCTCATGGTCTCAGAGGATGGAGCACCTGGCTAGCTGACTCCAAGGCATGGAGAAACAGATGGAAACACGAGTGGATAGACGCCAGTGTGACATTTAAAACACATTACATCCCGGATAGTGCAAATGCCAGCCATGAGAACGTAAATACGGGGGTAGGCAGGCGGGAAGGTCAGTGGATAGACAAACAGCGGACAGATGGAGTCATGATGGGGGATGCCGGGAAGGGGGGGCGGATGCTTGGACCGATGCAGGGTGAGTGAATGGGCCGATGGGTGGGTGGGTGAGCACAGGAGTGGTGGACAGGTAGCTATGGATACGCAGGTGGTTAGAAATTACACGAATGGACTATGGTTTGCTGGATGTAAATAAGTAGATCAAGGATGGGTGTAGTAGTTGAGGGATAAGTAAATTTTTCAAAAAGCAGA
>PVLD010021165.1:0-32148 GCA_004027595.1 Dinomys branickii | reverse complement strand
AAAAAAAAAAAAAAAAAAAAAAAAAAAAAAAAAAAAAAAAAAAAAAAAAAAAAAAAAAAAAAAAAAAAAAAAAAAAAAAGAAAACACAAGAACCAAAAATCCAAGGACAAGAAAGAAAACAGGCATACATCAACAACAGCAACAACATCCACAACAACAACAACAGAAGAAAAAACACCGCTTGTTGCTGCTTTACATAACAAGTATTTTTATACATGTCATTTCAGTATATTTTTATTAGTTCACATAAGTCATACAGAAAAATAGGTTTCATTTTGGCATATTGAAACATGTAAACAATATACTTTGATTATATATATTCTTCTTTAGTCTCTCTCGTCTCTTCCTCTGGTCATCTTTCTCTTTTCTAATACTCTTATTATTGGACAGAGCCTGAGGAGACCTTAACCAAGCTTAACCAAGGAACGTTCAGGATTCTACTGACTACATTCACACCAAAAGAATTTTCAGGACACAACAAGAAGCACACAAAATGTTACCTATAAGTTTTTTCATACATACTCAAAAGTGCAGCATGGACCACCAGGAGATAGAGATGCACTATAGTTCGGAACTGGGATTCTTTATGTATTTTTGGCAATAAAAATCCATGAAATTTGACAATCTGTAGTCTTCTGTTGTCTTGGTAGATAGGGGGAAATGACTCATGCATAGTAAGTTAATGGTCCATTCAAAAGGGGCCTAATTTACAGATTAAAATGTAGCATATGTACAGATGAAAAAGACAATTTGCCAGGGACTATGGAATAGATAAAGCCATTTGTAGGTGAAAGGAAGTTGTTCGGGGTTATTCTGTTCCTGGACAAGAAAAAAAAATAATTTAAACTGAGCTTGTGTCTTGAAGCTGTGCTTTTCATTTTTAAAATTATGATTATTACCTATCTCCTTTTCACATATTGTTATTTCTTCCAACATATCCTATAAGAGTTTGATATATTATTATATCACATTATATTATATATTAGTATTTCCTGGCCAATTTAGGGTTAAGGGTTCTCCAGTCATTTTGAAAGCCACGTGAGGAGTGTCTTTGTTCTCCTATAACCTTTCACTCCACCAGTTCTGTCAACTGCCAGAAAGGTCATGGTCTTGCTCGACCATATGGCTTTCCTTGGAGAGATGGAGACATTCCTTTCTTTAGTGATCTTCCTGTTAGTGAGGCGTACACTGTTCAAGTCCTATTCTCTCGCATCCAATAAGCTCCCTGTTTGGGAAGTTGGGCAGTTTATCACAACAGTAGGCTCCTTTGAGAGGACTTCCGTGATCCCTGAGTCCTGGCTGAGCTTTGTGTACAAGGGCCAAAATATTGGCTGTCCAGTTAGCCCAGTTATTTTTTAAATTTTATTTTAAACAGAAAACAAAACCAAAGAAAGACAAAAACAAAACAACAAAAAACAATAAAAATTATACAGAATTTCAAAACAAGGTGATAGAAAATTAACAGTGGTTGTTATATTACATATTGTTATCTTGAACAAAGTTGCTCAGATTACCAGATATAGGTATGCAAGATTGATCAAACAATTAAGCATTAACAGTTTCAATAGAAATTAGTATTACATTTACCTTAGCTATTATCTATATTATATATTATATATATATTTCCCATCCTTCTTTTCTCCTTCCCCCATGCCAGTTGTTCTTCCCTTTTAAAAAAAAGAAACATAACAATAAAACTGAGTTTCAAAACAGGTTATTAGGACAGTTATAATAATTGATACATTGTATATTGTTGTCTTCCTGGAAGTTATTCAGAGTAGAAGATATATAGCCCAGATATATAGAAGATATATATGTGTTGTTCTGTGTATTGTTTTTTTAGAAAAATATCACACTTTGGGAAAATAAATGTATTTGATATGCCAAGAAGTTAGCAATAATTAGCATTACAAGTATGTAATAATTGTCTTACATATTAACTTAGTTTTATGCTTACAATGAAATTAATATACTTTTAACAGTTGTACATGGTATAACCTCACTGACAAGAATTAAAGGACATCTAAGAAGTTTCAGAAACTGTTAATTATCGCAAATAGAATTTTTACTCAATATAGAAATGTGTTTCCTATAATAGCAAAATACTTGTTTAATTAAAGCCAATAGAAGTATTCTGTTTTAAACAATAGGAGCAGATTTTAAAAGACATCAAGAAATTTGATTATTTTGTATGTCTAAGGTCTAGATGTAATGTATATTGCTAGTCACCTGGAAATCTCTCCTGAGAGCAGGCAATGTTTGTCAGTCCATTGCATCAACAGATGAAAAAGCCAGGAAAAGGAAGTTGTACACAACAGTCGGGCTGTACTGAAAATTTTACCCCACATGTCTTTATTTCTAGGCATCTGTGGTATATACAAGGAACTCAGACAGGGTTTTAAAGTCTGGAGATGTCACTTCACAACTACAAATCATGCCATACCAGTTTAAGGAGAAAAACTTAAGGCCAAAATGATCAGAAGAATACCGGAACCAAAGAAGATATTAGGAGGAAGGAAGCCAGCATTAGGAAAAGAAACCAGAAAAAATTATCTACAGGACGGATTATCCAGGTGGCCCTAGGACTCAGGAAAGTTATGGTAGCTACTGAGTGGGACTGACACGAGTTCATTCCTGTGGGCCTGTGGACTTCTAAAAGCAGAAAACTATGGAGGCCACACGCTTCCCCTCCCCCTTCCTAAAATCAATTGATTCATTTTGATTTTAGTAGAGTACATGGTGGGAAATACAGGCCTAGCATCAGTCTTCTGCATGTGGATAGCCAGTTTTACTAACGCTTTTTGCTAAAGGGGCTATCTTTCCTCCAGCATAGGCTTTTGGCCGCTTTGTCAATGATTATGTGATTGAATGCGTCTGGAGTTGTTTCTGCATCTTCTATTCTTTCCCATTGAATCATATTGCCAGTTTTATGCCAATATAATGCTGGTTTTGTCACTGTAGCTATGTAACATAACTTGTTTCATTAGATGGGATTTATCTGGGATTTTTATACTCCTACTGTGCTTTGTTTTTTTTTTTTTTTTCTTTTGAGACAGGGTCTCACTCTGTAGTTCACGCTGGCCTTGACCTCACTGTGTAACCAGGCAGCATCCTGAGTGCTGGGATTACAGGTGTGTGCCACCACACCCAGCTCCTTGCTTTGTTCTTGCTACCCAGGACTGGTGTTGCTTTGCTGGTCTCTTCTGCTTCCATATATAATTTATGGTCATTTTATGGCTACAATGCCATAGGGCCTGAGTGTTCACATAGTACCCTTCAGGCTCTAGTTGTAGTCCACTTGCAGGCAGCCGCACTAATCTCCCGCCTGTTACATCTCTGCCCATAGTGGACGGGTCTCCCTTGCCTGTAGTGAGGACAGGGGAGGATGCAGCCAGGAAGCTGTGCTCCCCGATGTTTGGGGGAGATAGCGGGAGAAGCCAGTATACAAGGAGCCAGTCCCGGGGTGGAGCCTAGGTAGGCTCGCTCCTTTATCTGTGAGGGCTGCTCTCAAAACACTGCTTCCCAGAGGGGGCAGGGGAGATGCAGAACAGCCATGGTGACACTTCTTCTTTTCTTGTCCATATGTTTGGTTTGATCTGTATGGATTACCTTTCAGATTGATTTTCTACTTCTTAATGTAACTGCCTCTCCTATTTCAGAGTACCTAGAGTCTGAAGACTTTTTTCTGAGTATCTAACATGACATCTCCTCTAATAAGCCATACTGTACCCATATTTGCAGGTTTTTGAAAATTTTAATTTTGCAGTAAGGTACTGTACATGTTTATATTCGCATCATTTGGGAGACTGAGGGAGGAGGGTCATCAGGAGTGTGAGGCCAACCTAGTTTTCACAGCTGAGATAAGAAAATAGGGCAAAGCTTAAATTGACTGGAAAGGGATGTGTGGCAAGACTCCAGAACAACTGCACAGAGCTGGCTCTCTGGAATTTCCATGAGAACTTGACCAGGTTCAGGATGGGATGATCTAACTGTGACGTAAGCGTGGGAAAACCTGAAAAGGAAACGGCAGCCATTCAGACACCATTCTCACGAAGCCTCAGGTAGCCTACACTTTATTCAAGGTACTGTTATCTTTGTTTTTACTTTTATATTTTTGTTTTTGTTTTTCTCTCTTTTTACTTGGCTCAAACTCACTCTGCAAAGCCTAATTTATATTTTTACCCTTTCTTTTATTTTTTCCTACCTTTAATTCTTTTGAGTGTTCCATTCAATTCTTTGTTCAAGACAAAAAGTTCCTAGAAATCATCTCTAAATGGTGACCCCAGCACGCCAGAAGCAGTAACATAATTTGGCTTAGCCAGCCCAGACACCAAGTAAGGTCCTTTGGGCACATTTTCTTGGTTTTCTTTCAATCTCTCGTCTCTAGGCTGGAAATTCAGGAGACTCCCCATGCCACCAGAAACTGTTTACTTCTTTTCTCACCAAGTGGGAGGAAGGTAGGAAATGTATCACTTCTGTGTTTTTCCTCCAGCCACAGTAGACATACAAACCTGCTTGAAGTTTATCTCCACTTTTCTTTCCTTTTCTCACTTGCAGTCATTCTACAGGTGCAAGTTAAGTAGCCAGAAGCCTGCTATACACCCAGTTGCCGACGGAGCCTTTGGATACTGTGTGTACAGCCTAGAGATTGGGAAGGCTGGTGCAGTGTGTGCAGTATAGAGTTTGATATTCCCTGTTGTCATAATATTTTGCAACTCTTTTGGATTTTGCTACTCTTTTGGGAAATTAGCCTGGACTCTGCATACCACAGTTTGGTGCTCTTGACCTCAGAATCCCACCTGTGCTTTTTCCCTACATGTATTGTTGTTTCTCAAAGTTCTCTTTTCATCCAGGATACCAGTCTGTCTTGCCATATAGCCAGGTCCTCTTGTTACCAGACTAGATGAAATTTTGGGTCAATAAAAGTCATTTTTGTTTAGCTTTTTTTCCATTTTTCTTTTTTTTTAATCAAATGGCTTTACCATCCTGAGAAATCTCACCCTTATAGATAAAAGACAAACCTTCAATTTTAGACAAGTGGGCTTCCTCCCTCTTTTAAAAGGGGCTGGAGATTTTCCTTATTTATTTTTTAAATCTTTGGCTACCTTTATTCCACAACCTTCATAAAAACACAAAAATGGCTAATGTTTTCCAATCTAGTAGGTTAGAATTATGAGTGAGCGTGTAAGCAAAATAAAAGCACAGCCAGTAAAACTTAACAAAAGTAGAGCCATCTTCTTAAACTTCTTTAGGTGTTTGTTTTTTAAAAAAGTTTCTGTCTCTACTACCTTCAACAAAGTACCAATTTTTTTTTTATCAGAGGAAATACAAGATATATTGTTTCTCAATGGCTCCACCCTACTTAGGCAGAGCCACAAAGTGGCTCAACAATGTCTAAGGGAATCCTAGTGTGGTGATTACACCCTGACCTCATGAGAAATTCAAAGAACTAGGTAGAGCTATCTAGTAACTTAGGCCCCTGCCTAAGGAGTTACTTGGCCCCAGTAGGGAAAGTCCATCATGTATGCTTGCTTATGGGAGAGACACCAGCCTCATCCTAGATTCAGACAGAGGTGTCTGTCTAGTAAATACTTGAGTATCATAAAGTACACTTTCTGTGCCTCAATGCAGGTCTTTGTGTGTCTCTAGCACAGGACTCCATCTTGAGCTAAGACTTAGCCTTCTCTCTATATATATAGGCCCCAAGAGGAACCATGGGAAACCTGATGGATTATGCTCCAAAATTTCCACCGATTTCACCACCAGTCTATACCCTTCATTAGAGGTAAAGGTTTGATCCTGACAGTTAAAAAATAGAAACAGTTTATCCAATATTGCATTTGGGTTCAGTGTGAATTAGGGAATGGCAAGAAATGGGTAGGGGATGGCATTTTATTTTATTTTATTTTTAAAGATTGGGTTAGTATTTTAAATTATGAGCCTCTTTCAGTTGTGGGGAGTGGTCAAAGCTGGAAATAGATCACATGTACAGAGCTGGAGCAAGGTTGGCCCCAAAACAAAGAGCACCCAAGGTGAGCCACGTGAACAAACTGCTCCACCTCCAAGAACGCACGGTACCCCGAGGCTGCCATGCAAACAGGTTGCTAGGCAGAGTGGTGTCACATGATATTAACTTGCTGGATGTATAGTAAGTGCACTGTGGAGGTTGAGCAGTTCCTTTGCTCCCAGCCAGAGAGAGGGCTCCACATGACCTCAGCTTTCTGTATTCTCACTCTTATCTTTATTTCTCTCTCCTCCCACCATCCTTCCCTCCAATTGGAACTTCAAGAGCTGAGCTGGATGTGGCATTCAGTTACATCATTTCTGTTTAAAACATAGGCGGTAGAAAGGAATCCATATTGTTCAGTATTTTGTGAACCTTTATCACAAGAAATGCCTAAAAACTGTGGTATTTAGAGTGACCCCAGAGGAAGAGGTAGATATATTTGATGATATTGTCTCTCGTGGGAATATATGTCTTTCCCATCTGTTTAGTGAAGAGAACTCCTTTGGGCAGTCTCTTCACTCTCCTCCTCACAGTACTCAGACCAGTAAACCAGGCCCATCCCTCCAAATGACTTAGGAACTCCACTAGACATTCATGGCCTAAAGGAACCCAGTTTTGATCAGCTCCCTCATTATGCTCCTCAGACAGCATATGACACACTGGCTACACACAGTCAGCTTTAAACCCTGAAGAATGAACCAGAAGTAATTTGTTATTCTGCAATTCACTACTTATCCTGTCCCTAAGAGAGGTTCTAGGAGTGGAAAGAAATACTCGAGTTCAGATTCATTTTTCAGTTGCAAATACTGAGCAATGCAAAGAACGACTAGGCCAGCTATCAGAGGACACTAGAAAGTTTGAAGATGTGTTTAAAACTTTGACCCTTGCTTTTTACATATCATGATGAGATTCCCAATTAATTTTGACCATTTGCTGTACCCAGATGAAAGACAAAGAATCCTACAAGAGGCTAGGAATTATGCAGATGAGCACAAAGAACGGGGAAGGAAACTACCATGGACAGGATAGTTCCCTTCTACAGGGCCAAACTGGGAGTATAATACTAGTAAGTAAATAAAAATGATGTCTGATATGCTAGCTGCTTTTGCAATGGAGATGAAATGTATATATTTAAAAATTCTGTTAATTATGATAAAGTAGGTTGGGTCATAAAGGGCACAGAGGAAAATTTAGCTGTCCTCCTTAACAGATTCATAGAAGTATTTCATAAATATATGAGCATAGATCCATCTACTTTGGAGGGAGAAGCGCTCCATTTCATTTGTCAATCAGCCCCAGATGTTTAACACAAATTACAAAACACTCCAGATAGGCTCACAGACACCTATGCCCTAATTTCTGTACCTGACCTTTTCTGTGTTCAACAATTGGAACTCAGAAGAGAGTAGAAAGAGAAAGGCTTAGATTATATGCTTCATAGTTGGCAGTAGTTTAAACTTACCTAGGCAATCTAAGGCAAAATCCAAAGACAACTGAGGAAAGAGTTCCTATTTCAAGTGCAAAAAGTCTAGCACTGGGCACATTACCATATCAAGCCACCCCCGGGCCCTGATTCAAGTGTGAAACAGCCAAGGTGCCTGACTCATGGTTCTGGAGGGCTGACTCTCCACATTGGAGGTGGGATGGGCCAGCTAAAACTCGCACTTCTTCCTCTGATGACTGAAGAGACTCCAGGGAACCTGAAATGCATCTGTCCACAGATTTTATCATCTCTTCTGAGGAAGGCCGGGTAATATTAGAAGTCATGTTTGAGCCAACTCCACTACTTATTGACAAAAGAAACTTATTGAGGCTGTGATCTTGAACCTCCTGTCACTAAATATCTCTGTTTATTCTGGGGGATTTAAAGATCTAGCTACCTAATTTTGGATTAATGTCAAAGCCTTTATATGAGGCTGAGGCCTAGCAGATAAACACACATGGGTACAACAGCATGGTGGTGAAAAGTCACAAAACAACCTCAAGAGCCACAATCCACTCCTTCAAATCCTATTTAAATTCCAGCTCATCAAGGAGGATGACCAGTTAGAGCTAACTTGTTCTCTTAATCTATTGGCGTGTTTTGTAGACTCTCTGCAACTCGCTGTACTATCCCTGACTGGTTTGTGTAGAAGTAGCACTCTTCTTTTAGCAATAGACATAGACCCACATTTCTGCTGTCAGAATGTCTAGCTCTCTCTCTGGTTCTTGAGAGCTATTGCTGCCAGGGAGTCGAACTCACTTTGTAAGATGAGAAGGGACTTAGAAATATCGGTTAAGCTTGAGAGAGTTCTTGGGACAGGAACTTGTAAGAATCAATGGCAGTGGTAGGTCCAGCAATCCCTGTCCCTGTCATAGTAGTTATGCCTATCCCCACTAACAAGAGGATGAGCACAGAGGCCAACAATATCAGGTTAATATTAGAATAGGAACTGGGAATTCTTGGTCCACTGGAACAATATCCATCTAACATCAGATTAACCAGGGTACAGGTCTTGGTCCAGTTAGGGTGGCAGATGTAGGCAGAAATGCCATGGAGCCAAAACATACTGGGAATGCTCAGCAAAAGTGATTGTGTATCTGCAGAAGAAAGTTAAAGTCTTTGCCTCATCCTAGCCAGACCACAACTGTTATGGAGCCAGGAAGCAATGCTCAAAGTAAGGACCAGAGCTCTTCCAAAGTGAACTGAAGCCATTGTCAGTGACAACAAGGTCCCAGGCTCCTTGGAAGATGAGAACAGCTGAGTTCATGAGGAAAAGTCAGCATGACAAGCTCCTCACCAAGAGTTCCTTACAGCTTCTACCATCTCCCAACAGCCTTTCCTTTCTTTTCTCCAGTTCTGCCTCCTATGCTGTTGTCAGTAATCCTCAGGTGGCCTCCTACACCCAGCACCACACTTACTAAGTTCAGTTACAAGTGGACCACCAATTGTCAGTCCACCACAGGGGGGTTGAAGGGTCAGTGTGAAATTATAGTCTGTGGGATATAAGCGTTGCAGGAAGATCCCTAAGGTGGAGATCTGCCAAATGCAAAGTGTAGCCGGAGTATAGACTGACGCCTTGAATGAAATGTCCTTGCGTAGTCCAGAGTGTGGTAGGTTTTTGGCCTTGCATTTTATCCTCTTCTTTTATTCAAGATTTGTGTAATACAGTATTATCCTCTGTTTATCACAAGAAACTTAGATTTTTTTGTCCAATTTTCAATGGATTCACTGGTATTATAATTACAATTATATTAAAGAAATAATTTGAAGAACTATATCATATCACATCATCACACCCGAGGATAATTACTCTCTGTATTTAGATCATCTTCTACAATTCTATTTGCACATATTATCTTACACTTAGAGTGTTTTGCAAAGTTTTCTTCTACTCCTGGTTATTGTGTAGAAGTCTACAAAGTAGAATATAGAGATGCCTGATGGTATATGAGACCATCTCAAAAAAAGAAAAAAAAAAAAGGAAAGATAGAAATAGTTTAAAATGTTTGAGCTGAATTAAAATTGAGTTACCTGAAGTTAGATTTACAGAATGGTGTGCTAGGAAAGCTGAGCACCTCACAACAACCAGGAAGCAGTAACAAAAGCAGGGTTAAGAATGATACCTAAAAAAAAAAAAAAAAAAAGAATGATACCTATTGTGCGAGAGCATACCCCCAGTGACGTTGTAGTCAGGGGTTTGGAAGGGAAGACAATGTAATATAGGACCCATAATTATAGGATTATTTTATAATAGTCACACAAAGAGTCATTTACAAAGAGAGTGCAGGAAATCTTTCCACACACTAAAGACCCAAAGACTTCAGCTGAGGGGCTGGATCGCACTGCAATGTCCTCCATGAGTCAAGCTGAAGACTTAGAGCCAATGACCATGCCTCCTACAAGTCCAACTGGAGGCCTAGAGCCCACCACGATGTCTCCCACAAGTCTGTTTCACAGATCTGCACTGGGAAGGCCCGAAGGTCAGTGGTGGAAGATAGAAAGTCTGTACCAGCAGGATGAAGGATCTGTGCTAGCAAGCTGAGGGTTCTTGCACTGCAACCAGGAAGCGACACTCAAAGACCAGAGCTCCCCCCCCAACGTATCACAGCCTTCCTCAGTGACAATGAGTCCTGAGCTCCTCTGATGATGAGAATAGCTGAGTCTATATCAGGAAAGCCAGCACGACAAGCTTCTCCAGGACACTAAACAGTGCACTATCTTCCCCTCTGGAGCCAGGAAGTGATGCTCCAACTAAGAATCAGAGCTCCCTCAAAGTGAACCATAGCCATTCTTAGCACCAACAAGGTGATTCCACCAGACACATCTAGAAATGTGCTGTTCTAATATCTTATACATCTCTCAAGCTAAACAAGTTATTTTTAAAAAGTCATTTGGGTCAGGGTTATAGCTCAGTGGCAAAAGTGGTTGCCTTGTAAGCCCGAGGTCATGAGTTTGATTCCCAGTATCCCCCTCCCAAAAAAACTCGCTTGGCTTCAGGCAATATATTCCTTCTAGGAATATTAATGTCCTAAAAGAAGCAAAATTTCAATTTTTGAAGAAGACACTACAGGGCATGAGAGGCTTACAGTATTAAGTCTTTATGTTTCTCTGCCTCATTACAAGGAAATGGTTCATTGGTTGGGCAAGTGGCTCCATTTCAGTAATTATTCTGACCCTCATGCATGGCAATATGCTTACTTTCAGAAATCAGGTGTTGGTTTGTTTCTGACCCTAAATGAATAGCAAACTTGTGTAGAAGAGTTGAAATGTTTGCCTTTTTTCCACCTTTACCCTTTTGCACAATATTGCTATTATTTAACCCTAATTTCTTTTGTTCCTTTTAAGGGGCAGACAGTGTGAAAAACCTTCAAAACGAAGCCTGCTGCCTCATTCCCAAATATTGTCCTTTCAGATACCCAGTTCTCCTATTCCATTGTGTTCTAGCCTGGCCTGTGCTCAGGTTGTTTTCTGACATAAGGAGATTGATTCTTCTCTAGAAAATTGACCCTGGAAACTTCTGAACACATTAGTGGCCCATTTTTAGGAAGAGTCCACTGAGTCCTATAAGAAACCTAGGTGTAAAGCCCTTAAATGAAAGTATTCCTCAGGCGAGATGAGATTAACATCTTAGAAGAGAGCCTGGTCCAGAAGCCTCTGCACTACAATCTTACACTTGGACTGCACTCTTTCATGCGCAGGTGCGTTTCTCTTGTCACACTTCGGAAGGAGGGCAATAGAGTAGGAGTCAATCAGTGAAGAAGGAGCAAGCTGTATAAACTGTCCAATCAGAGGAGGCAGAGTGGGAGGGTTCTTCCGGTGTCATGGCGCCAAACTGTTTTCCTGAGCACGCTACAGAGAGCACCGCAGCTGGATAGACCGCCTTCTGTGACTTCTAGTGGCTACGGGCTGCATAGGAAAGACCCTAGGAGACCCTCAAGCTATGCAATGGTGACTTTGTGGGATGGTAGCCCTGAAATGGGGTGGAATCTGGGTGATGTCCGGTTAGAATTGTTCAGAACTAGTTATGGTGGCTGGAGTCCCGCTGTCAGCTCCAAATCCTGATGACTTCCTGGGTGGACAGTGAGTCATTCTCTGTCCCTTTTGCCCCTTGCTAGGGCAAGTCCGGTTCCGAGTCTTCAGAACCTTTTCCTTACTGTGACATCGCCAGACCACAATACCATCTTGAGAAACCCACAGGTGCCTTTGCATCTCCGCCGTTCTGAGAAGAGCAGGGGCCTTGGGGAGATCCAGACTCAGATGTGGGTTAGAGCTAGGTGCAGCAGTGGTGAGCTAGGTCCCTGGTTCCATTCCTGTCAGCAGCACATCTAGAGGATCTGAAGTTTATAAATATCTGTGATGCAGGATCTCATACCCACAACTCCTCTTCAGATTTCTGCTTTTCGATATTTGTAGCGATCTCCTAAATTTCCAACATATCCTCCCATATTTCCCAACTCATGTTAGGTGTTAAAACAGGTCCTGAGAATTCAAAGAAATGTGGTGGTGTGCCTCGGTGGCGGAGCACTTGCCAAACACCCAGTGAACTCCAGGTTCAATACAAAGCAATACAAAAGAAATTTAAAATTTTAATTATTTAGGTGACACCTCCCCACTCACAATTAAACTATTTAAGTGAGGCCTGCCACAGAGTTTAGGATGCTGAGAAAAATGAAGGGAATTTTAAAGTCTTAGCAAGGGCAGGGGAAGGTGTACCTGCCAAGAACAACTTCCAGAAGGGGCTGCCTATAAAACCCACGTTGAGAGACACCTTGTTTTGGGGCATTTGTATGGACATGTATAAGTGCATGAATGGAAAAGGAGACAGGTATCAGCTCTGTATGAATGGCTATAGATCTTGGCCTGTTTGTAAATATTGTTTAAACACAAAAATACTGCTTGAGTTAGACTTACAAAGGATTACGGGAGGAGGGGAGAGGCCCAAAATAGAAGTTGTACAGCATATCAGTGAATTGGCATGAAACGCTTTATTTAGGGTGGATGAAAGGAGAGTGGAAAAGACGTGGGAGAAGGGATGTTGAGGGGTGCCGATAGTAGTGCCTTCAACATAGATCTTCCCTGAAACTCAGACTGTTCTTAGGGTAAGCACAAAAGAAGAATTGTGTGTCTCTTGCCCTGTGAGTTGGCCAGAGGTCACAGGCTTGAAGAAAGCAAGGGAATTTAATAATAAATAAATGTCTTCTGCTTCCACTGATCAGTTCACCTAATCATGTTTGAAGCAAAAGGAAACTATCTGGCCTTAGTATAGGTTTAAAAATAATGTGGGCACCATCAGAGAACTAGAATGAAAGGGGTATTCCCAGTATATAAAAGATTTCCAGGTGTATTTGATGATTATTTATTTAGCTAGTTAGTTAGTTATTTTTGAGGAAGGGTCTCACTATGAGTGTATGCTGGCCTTGAATTCACTTATGTAGTCCAGGCTGGCCTCAAATTCATGGTGATCCTTGTGCTTCAGCCTGATGAGTGCTGGGATTATCGGAGTGTGCCACCACACCCAACATTCTTGATTTTTTTTTCTTTGTACAAGGACTGAACTCGAATTTTGCTCTTTAAATTTTAAAAAAAATTTCAAGATCGGCTCTTACTAAGTTTCCCAGGGTAGTGTGAATTTTTGATAGTATTTGTACCTCAGTGGCTGTTGGCATGATACATATGTGCCACTATGATTTCGGTGCATGGGCAAAATAAACATCAGTGAGGATAGTCGTTCGCACCTTTACTCTCAGCCATTTGGGCAGCTGAGACAGGAAGTGTTACAACACCTGACCTAGACAATTGAGTAAAACCCTCTGTCAATGTGAAATATAAATTCTGAAATTTATCTCCATTGAATGGTAACTTGTTTAACATCCTCTGGGCCCTGCTAAAAAAATCTGCTGAAAAATTATACAGTGGGACTCCTACTTTAGTTTTCTATTTTATTCTTTTTGCACATTAATGGTACAAGGTACAATACTTGCTCATGATGGTGGACAACGATTATAAATAACTGCTCTGTGAGCAACAGGACACCAATGGTGAACAACAGGTAACTTACAGCGCACTGTATTCAATGAAGCCAATGAAATATTTAGTGTTTTATCTTCAAATTTGTACCATGTTATGTATATTTCCCCAAACACATCAAGCAAGCATATTGAGCAGGTTTAAAGGATCCAAGGTGTAGAAGTAATATGTGCTTGATGAGGTGTATTCTGTGCATTTTCAACGCATTTTATTTTGAGCTTCCTTTGAGTTGATCATGATGTTCTTTGTAACTCAAGTAGTGCCTCTAGATTCATACCTTCAAATCTTCTTAAAGTCCTCTGATACTCATCATATTGTTTGTTGTTTTGAATGCTGTATTAATCAGGTTCTCCAAAGGAAAGGAATCAGGAGAATAACATTGGAAAAGGAAACACTACTCTGGATTTGGGTTTTTTTTTCTTTGCTGTGAGTTGTTTTGATGATAAGGATGAGGATGATGTGATGCCCCCACTCTGGTCATACTGTTTAGCTCCCATCGCCCTGACAGGAGCATAGGCTAGAGATTCAGACATGGGCCTGAGCAGTTTGAATACAACCACCAAGCATGTGCCTGGCTGAATATAAAACAGTTCCTCTTGTAATTCTAATTTATGCTGATGTGGGAAACCTTTCTGTTTCAACCTTGGGTAAACATCTGCCTTGGCAAGCCAGTGTGCCTGCTCATGTACTCCCACTTCCATTTCTGTAACATGAATGGGCGGAAGGCGTGTCTGTCCGGTACTGTTACTTCCAAGGCTCTTTTCCCTTTGTAGTGATTTATGTCTCTCTGGGAAAAGAGATGACTGTAACCCTTTGTTATATATTCCATAAGTCAACAAAAGAGACTGCAATTCCTGAAATCCCCCTACATTCTCTTGACTTGCTTACGCTCTGAGGACACCTTCCATGGTGGTATCCTGGAGATGCCCATGGCAGTGGCCTATGACACAGCTGAGATAAAGCCCAGAGCTTTAGTTCAAAGTGCCTTTTAGTCTGTCTGTTTCTCCCTGAGGTGTCATCGGACAGTGTGAAGCAGTGCAGGCTGTTCTGGTTTTCACATTGGTGACATCTGAAGTGTAGTGCAGGTGCTGAGGACAAGGAGAGCGTGAGCAAGAGCAGACAGAGAGCACTTTGGAGAAACTCACTGAGCTTGGGTTTGGGGGTACAGAGATAGAAATTTGGCAGCTCCTAGAGTCTTCGCCCGTTCTTCTACCCTGTCGTTCAGGAGCTTGTGTGTCTACTGCATCTGCTAAGTTAGTTTTTTTCTAGGCAGTGGTAAGTCTGCCCATGAGAAAACAGGTGAATGTGTCTCAGTTTTTTTCTTGTAATCATGACATAGGTCATGAGAAAGATTTAGTAGAATGTTGGAAGTGGAGGTCAAGGATGTTGAATAATGTCACATAACAAATAGCACAGACCTTATTAGAAGGAAATCTTGGACTAGTGCCATGCTTAAAACAACCCATTACAAGTGTATTTTCTTTGCACATTGTGCCACTTCTTATCCCTACTAGATTGTACCTCAGGGCTTTTACACTAGCTGTAGACCCTGGATACTGATGAGCGCTGGACACGTGCTCTACAACTGAGCTACAGCCCAACCTCATGTACGTATATTTTAGTGCCCAAGTGGGAGTGTGTTGGACTGTTAATACTGTGTTTTACTTAATTCTTTCAATATTATTTTCTAGAGTTATTTGCACTGCTGTGTGTAAGTGTAATTCCTGACAGGGGCTCCACTGTTTGTCTCCATAGCATTTACTCGCTTTCCAGTTATGGGAGAGGAGGCTGTTCTAGTGCTGTCACTGTTATAATTGCCACAAAGAACATTCTTCTACCTGCTTCCCTGGAAGCCAGATTTGAGAAAATGCCATGAATGCTCATGAGCCTCTTTGCTGGTGCACAGAGTGTATCATTTAAAATCTTATTAGACACCATCGACACTGCCCCCACTAGTGGGCTGTAGTTTCTGTTCCTTATCACCACAACACTGAACTTTTTCTAATTTGACAAGTATCATGGGTTCATAATGAAATCTAATTACTTTTCATTTTTCTCTATTTCATGACTAGTTCTAGGCATTCATTTTCCCATTTCCTTTGCAAACTACTTTTTAATAGACATTTAAATTTCTCTCTAGGTTTTATATGTGCTGACCTTGAAATAAAAATGCTTGAGAGCTATTTATAATTCCTATTCTGGTTAGGTATAATGTAGTTTTATTCTCTTGTCGTGGTTTTAGTGAGCAATAAAGCTGTGAGGAACACTTTTTTTTACGGTTATTTGCGTCTTTGGCAATGTATGTGTCCTCATCATTTTTCTCAAGTTTTACAACTTGATTTCTTATCATTCATGCCCTGAGATTTTATCAATTTCATTTTAATCTTCATGTTATTTTTTGTCTTTCTTGCTTTTTAACACCACATATGAATTTTTCTTTTATGTGACAAAACAATGAAGAGAGTGAATATGTCTAACTTATTTCTGATTTTGAAATAATTATTTGCTATATCTCCACTCATTGTAATATGTGCTAGTTTTATGATATAACATGATAATATTACCATGTTCTAAATCATATTATGATGTTTTTCTTCATTAAAAGTCTTTAAGAAATAATTACTAAAAATTGAGTTTTAGAAAATATTTATAATCAAAATTCAAATAATCAGGTCAGTATTGGTTTTTGTTGGTTTTGTCCATCTCTAAAATTGTGTTTAGTGTCATCATAAATAGTTGTCATCCTGCTATGCCTCACTTCTGTGCCACTTGTATGTCCTGGTCTCACCAGATATTCTGCAACTTTTCTTTGTGCACTCCTGACTCATAGCTAAGAGCTATGCCCACTGCTTGTGTATTTCCCAGACACTGTGTTACATTATTCCTGTGCTCTGTTCATATGTGGCAGTGAGGTGACAATTCCAGTTTTCTTCATTGCCTTTTGTGAGACTAAAGTAAATCCCAAGATTTTTGTGGCTAAATTTTCCTTCATGAAGCGGACTGTGTAGACAAGAAATCCTACACATCATGCAAGTGGGCTCACAGTCTGTTTAGTTCTCGTTGTCCTTAACTGTGTCTTCATTGGATCTGCCCACTTCAGAATCCCCTTTCCTGAGGGACAGCCTTCTCCATGGGTGCAGTCTACTGCTCTGTGGTTGGCAAGCACTCTTTGTCAGTTATTTCTAGCCCAAATTCTGAAATATCTTAAAAGACTGTAGGTTCTGACACACAAGATGAACAGTCCTCTCACTTTCATCTTTTGGGTAAGGGATTAAAAGAGCAGCAGGCCTTTTTCATCTAACTCTCACCAGAAAATTTGAGGCCAAGGATGCAGTAAATAGGAGCACACTGGCCTCCATATTTCTTCTATGCATTTGTCCTCTCTCCTTCCCCGTCTCTCTCGCTACCTTACTGGTTTTTTCCCTCTGATTTCCTTTTCTCATTGTTTTCTCTGTCCCTTTCCTTGTCACATTCTTTGCCCTTCTTATTCCTCCTCACTTCCCTTTATTGCTTCACACTAGTTCTTTTTATTTTCCTCTTTCTCAAAGCTGTCTCTCTTTCCTGCTGCTTCCCTTTCATTCTTGATTATTAATTGAACTGAGAATATCTCTTCAAATTATTTGAGCATTTATCATCAGTTTGATTTTTTGATGATAGAAAATCATCCTTGGTGTTGATTTTTTTCCAGTTTTGCTAAAGTTTTCCTCACCATTTTACTCATTCACTTAAAATATTCATAGTCAACAGCGTAGTCCATGTACAGTATTTTCTGTAGCTTCTAAAGAAACCCTTCTTCCTTGTTCCTCTTTTCCTAGCAACTGCTAATATACCGTGTACAGAATAAGCTTCCATTTTGTAGGCATTTTTGTAAGAAGATAATTCAGCACTGTCTCTTTGTCTTTCATATGACATTTCCAAGGGGACCCACAATTAAAGTAAAAAGGTTTCTTTTGGTGTCATTCTAAAATACTGGAAAAGAGGAGAGAGATACAGAGATGGACAGAGGCAGAGACGTACCTGCACTCTTAAGACTCTCCGTGTGGGGCTATGTGACTTCAGTTCTCTCAGGTAGAAGACGATTGCCAGATATAAATTTCCCACCTTGGCCCCAAATGGTAAGCCAACATAAGCCTCCGTCATTCTTTACTGAATGCAAAATATTTCACTTAGAAACAGCAAGAAAAGGAAATGAGGAAGTACCTGTAACTTTCATAATTTCAGGAACCATCAGGCTATGTTCCAACATGACCGCCCACCTGATATTCTCAGTAACCACTGAGTTTTCTTCACATCCTCACCAACAGTTGTTACTGTGTACTTTTCTGACTCTGATCTACTTCAAGGCATTTTATTTTGATACAACAAAAGATTGCCCTCATGCTTAGTGACAAGTATGGTGTTAATAGCTAGAGATACGTGAATTGATTTATCCTGAGGAAAGTTCAAGTTTTTGTTCTGTTTTCAAGAAGAAGAATCAGTTCTAAGATGTGACATTGACTTATTTTGTCTTTTCTTTCTTTTTTAATTAGAATGAAAGAGAAAAATGTATAAAATAATCTCTCATGATATTCAGAGTGGAGGAAAGAAGTATAGTTTCCTGCAGGTGACAGATTGAAGAAGCTGGTGTTTTCCTGAACTGTGGGAAGACATGAATGGAAACATTCAAATTTACGTCAGCATCAATGCATTGAGTCAGCACTGTGAAAATATTTTTTTTAAAGTATGAGGTGTGCAACAATTGAGCAGAGCCCCAGTGAGATTGGCCTAACTGGCTCCCATAATTCTCTGAGCCAAAGTAAATCTCTTTTATTGATCATTTACTTAGGTTGAACACTTGTGCTTAGGAAAAGAAATACAATACACGTCAAGTTTTTGTCAACAAATGCCTCAACTTATAAAGAGTGTCATCTTTTAAATATGAACAGGCTCATGCTCAAAATGATGAGCTGGGGGCAGGTGAACTAATGAGCGTGCTTGCCTAGCATAACAATAATCTGAGTTTAACCTCATTAACCCAAATTTTTTTTGAAAGAAAATAGAAAATGGTTGAGTTTATAACTGCATTGAAATAAAATCAGAATCTAGAATAGATACCTGTATTCCCATTTGCATGGAAGAAATATTCTCCATAGGCATGTTATGAAAACATATATGCACTGTAATGGTTCTGTTAGTGAGATTTTAATGACTATAAAATATAGCTGACTGGATGTAAAAGGAAGAAAAATTTAGATTAGTTCCACAAGCTTCAGTCTGTGGCCAGCCAATTTCATTGCTTGTAGTCCTGTTGCAAGGAAGAAATATCATTACACAGGCACATCATGAGGAACTCTTGTCCCCTTCGTTTCACCCAATCAGGAGAGAGAGAGGTAGAGAGACAGAGACAGGAAAGAAGGAGGAGAAGGAAGAATGGAATGTGTAGTTGTAGAGCATATCCCGCTGACCTTCTAAAACATCAGTAAGTTCATTTCCTTAAGAAAATCTGCATGATATTCTTCACCTCAAGACAACAAATCCCCTGGTAACAAAGTGTACAGAATATGCCCTTTAGAGGACCGTTTACTCCATCACAGTTTAAATGCACAAAAATAGTGTCATTTATTATATATAGGAATAGTGTATAGTTTCGAAAATGCCATTCATGACAACTTGAACTAACCTGAAGATCATTAATAGAAATAGAAGTTATCTAGTTAAAATGATTATGGCTACCTGATACATCTAATTCAACACTTTACTGCAGACAGTGTAGTTTTGCCCTACTTCAATTTCTGACACATATTAGGATATATTAATAAAGTTTACACTTCATGCACTACAAATGTAAATGAATTGCTTATAGGATATAATTTGGGAAATAATTGACATTATGGCATCAGGGCTTTCCATCCATAACAGTTAGTTTAAAATTTTTTCTATAAATTTTAATGTCTCCATAGTTCCATCTTTGGAGATATTGTATGCTTTTTTTCTATTTACTGAAGATTTTCTTACAGAGGTTTTGACAGTATAATATAGAGATGCCTGTGTGTCTCTTGGTACTTTAGTTTTGAATGCCCTATAAAGATTTACATTTGTTATAGCCTTCCTCTAAATATTTTGACACTGAGTGAAGCAGCAATCCATTGCATGAACTTTAATTGGTTGTGCCTGCCAGGAATTATGTGATCTAGTGAAGGAGAGAAAGCTGGGAAGCATCTTCACACGGTTATTTACAATATTCAGGTTGAAAGAGCAAGTGACCTTTTTTTTTCCCCCACTATCTGGCCCCTACCATGTGTACCACTATATCATTCACTAAACAAATAGCCACTCTTTTAGGGCACTGCAGCTGTACTTAATAGAATATCAATGTGTTGTGCACTTATTAGAGTGCATTTTCACCATTGTGAAGCTTGTGAATTCAAGGTGAAGGCACACACGGCTTAAATGTGCAGTAAGACATGGTTTATACTTGGTGCCATCTAGTTCTGTCCTCAAGGCAGGATGTGTTTTCATTTCTTGTAGTTACAGTCATTACTGAGGGTTCTGACCTCATGAGCTGATTAATCCTTACTGCCTCCATAACCTCATGCTGTCATGTTGAAGAAAAATTTAACAGAGGTTAGGGAATAGGACTTAACAGATAAAATTACAGAAAAGAGCCCGTGTGTGTGTTTGTGTGTGTGTGTGTGGGGGGGTACTGGTTACTGAAGTAACGACCTTCATTCTCAGGTACACAAGCCCTTTATAAAATTTTTATTATTGTTTTGAATGTTGACGCTAGGTTTCACTCTGATGCCCAGACTGATACAGATCTTGGGAGTCTTCCTGCCTCAGCCACTTAAAATAGGATCATTACAGATGTGGGTCACCAAGCCCAGAAGGGTGGGGATTTTATAAATTAAATTAAAAATCAACTGTTAGTTTTCATATCAAGAAAGTTGTAATTTGTTTCTATTGCAAATACGATAGGGCCATTCGGAAAGACATCCTTGGAATCTTTCTGCTATAGATATGTTTATGTACATTTGGGATTGTGTGTAGTATAACTTATTTTTGTAAAATTCCTTTCTTACGGATTCTGAAACAGAGATCTAAGACTGTTATAATTTTCTGAATATTAACTGTCAATTCTTGCATCAGGTGTCCCTTCAAGGCCATATCTTCATTTTGGCTAATAGGGTGACTCAGTGTGGCATTCCTTGATGCCCTCAGGATAATGATTCATGACAAACACAGCAGCACGTGATTGCAACTGCAACCTGCACTTGCAGGAGTTGATTTGTACTCAGCTTTGAATTTGACACAACTGTGGTAATTCTGAGTCATGGGGCACACATTTTCCTGTTTCAGAATCGTTTAGTGTTCAGCAAACAATATGTATTTGTGTTCAGAAGAAAAATTGAGAAAAGATGTAAGTCAACCTTCAAGTGACTGGGTGAAAGTGACTCTATGTTGAGAATTGATCCTGAGGAGGAGAAAATAGTTTTATTTTGGGGGGTTGGCTGTGTAGGCTGTGCAGGTCTTAGGTTTAAATATCCTGGCTTCTCACATTGTCCTTGCTCACCACCTGGGAGTGAGCTAAGCCGGGCTGCACGGCACAGGGAAAGCGTAGTATGTGAGAATGTGTTTAACTTTCTGAGTGTGCATTTCCATGTGAACCGTACTGAAACAGGATTCTTCTCTGACCTTAGGTTTAATTACTGTGCAGCAAGGTATTTGAATAAAATGGAAGTTGTCTCACAAATTTACATTTTTTCATAATGTAACCATAAAATTGTGATTTTCTTATTTAGAAACTAGGTGGATAGAATGATCATATCTGAAAAGCTGAAGAACATTTCAGAAGTATACTATTTGATTTACATTCAACACGAATGTATATAAAGGTTCTATAACCATGATGCAGATAAACAAATCAGTTATGGTTACTTCCAGAGCATGTCTCTAATTTCATCTAACTACCCCCCAAGGTGGCCCCAGGATGGATTCTTCGGAAGCTCTATGTACCTTTGCCATTTCATCTAGCAGACTATTATTTGATTTAAGCTCCTTGAAATTTGAATAAGATTATAATTGTGATTAACATATAATTAGTAGTATGCTTAAGAGATATTTTGTTATTTGCTCCAAACTATGGCCTGTAGGGTTAGGGTTGTATGTCATCCACTACATTCACTTATTGACTGGCACTGGATATGGGTTGTTTCTAGTTGGCATTTTTCCTTTCAGATTTGGTAAAAATATTGTGTTTTTTTCTGGATGCAATAGTGAATTAGAATTTTTGACAAAGTAAGAAAAAAAATTGCTGGTGTTCAGATTATAAAAGAATTCAGAGTTTGTGCTAAATTTTCAAACTTGGATTTATTTTGAGACAAGACCTCTTTATATAGTTGAGTTCAGGTCAGCCTCCAACTCACTATGTAACCCAGGCTGGCCTTGAACTCTTGGCAATCCTCCTGCCACAGCCTCCTCAGTGGTGAGATTACCTGCATGAACTACCACTACTGGCTTCATGCATAACTTTTTCATCTGCTGTTTTATTGATATGATCTTCTATATTATGTGATTTATCAATACTTCAAATAATTCAATTTTTATACTATTCCAGTTTTTTATTATTTTATCTTATGTTTAGTGATTATGTCTAGTGTTGGACGTTTTTTGTATGTCCGCTTTAAACATAAATGAAAATGGTTCTTTCTATGTCATTTTGTGTGCTGCATATGTGTAAAGGTTAAAATTTCTGTTTCTTTTTTGTCTTTGGTTTTTTGTTTTTTGTGTTTTTCTGTTGTTAAGAGGATTAATTGTCTGACCAATTTTGCATGTCTGTATCTAGGTTCATATATATACACTTCGAAGATATCAATGGAGAAAGCAATAACCACTGTTGAGATCATGTCACCTTATCTGTAGATCAGTTGTGATTGTACTATTTTTTATGCTAATTTGTGTCTGTTTGTTAATGTTTTTGTGCTTTTATTTAAAAAAAAATTTCTACTCCATTGAATATACCTGATACATAGTTAAAACACCAATTATTTCATTTTTGTAGTTTTACTTTTTCCAAATGCCCCATGATGTTATATGAAAGTGAAGATTTTTTTATGTATTTCATCTTAGTATCAATGCCATATATCTTTCTTCTTGCATCCAGAGATCTATGTTCTTAGGCTTATTGTTCTTAAAATATTTAATGTAATGGATAAAATTAATTAATTACTTAATTATCTTTTGATATTATTTTTCTTCTTAATTATGGTGCATAATCTGAATTAATATTTAGCAATGGAATTTGCTATTTGTTGAGGGATTTTTATTTTTATATTGCTGTTTGTTCATTATTTTATTTTATTTTTTTGGTACTAGGGGTCAAACTCAGGACCTTGCACTTGCCAGGCAGGTATTGTCTTCATTTTAAAGTTGAGGGCTTTGTTCTTTTATGGTGCATGCATTTATTTTTTTTAATACTTTTTTCTGAAGAGCCTTCATTTCTCAGTACTGAAGAGGATAATGAAATATATATTCACTTTTTTTTTTTGTCTTTTTGAGACAGTGTTTCACTAGGCAGTGCTGCTGTGATTCTGATGGGCTTTCCTTTATAGATGATTGATTTCTTTTCTCTAATTTCAATATTCTGTTCTGCTGAAATTCTAGAATTTTATTATATTCTTTGGTGCAGATTTACTTTGGTCATGGCTGTTTGGAATATATGCTGTATTTATTTGTACGTCAAATTCTTTATCCACGTTTGGGAAGTTTTCTGCCATTATTTCCGTGAAAAGGTTCTTTTATGGCATTTACACTGTCTCCATCATTCTCAATCACAATGTCTCCTGCTTTCTTAATGATACCAATAAGACTTATGTTCATTTCTGTTTCATTTTTCAACTGTTGGATTAATTTTGCATGGTGTCTTGCTATTTTTAAGATACCTTTCCTTTTGTAGTTGCTGCCCATAATCTTGTCTTCTAAATCAGATATTCTGTCCTCACGTAAATTCAATCGGTTGTGTACACTATCAGTGGAGGTTTTAATCTGGATTTCTGTTTGGATCTGTTTCATGGATTCCATTTCTTTCCTATGTTGGGCATTCATGGTTTCCATCAGTCTCCTAAGCTCTTCTATGTTTTTGATCTGTGTCTACTCTAATGGCTTTTATTTTTTTATTTTAAAAAGAAAAATAAATATAATGATATGGAGTTACAAAATAAGATAAAGGAAATTAACAGTGGTTAATGTATTGCATATTGTTATCTTCAAAGTTGCTCAGATCACAAAATAGAGACACCAAAGATTAGTCAAACAATATAAGCACAAGCCATTCTTTTTAACGAACAGAAATTAGTAGTATATTTACCTTAGCTATCTTGTGCATATGTATTTTTTTCTTTTCCCTTCTTTTTCTCCTTTCCTCCATCCCAGTTGTTCCTTCCTTTTGAGCAATTTCTTGCCCTTTGACAATATCTGTTGTATATTTTGTATCTTATTTACTGTTCCAGTTTTATACACTAGGGACACAATATGATGTTGACACATGTGAGTGATTTATTTCACTTAGGAGTATGGTCTCAAGTTGCATACATTTACCTATAAAAGCCTTGAATTTATCATTCATATAGCTGAGTAGTACTGCATTGTATAAAAATACCACATCTTTTTTACCTATTCCTTGCTTGATTGGTATTTGGGTTGTTTCCAATATTTAGCTATTATAAATTGTGTCGCTATAAACATGGGTGTACATGTATTGGTATGGTATGATGTTTTCAATTCTTCTGGGAAAATACCCAGAAGAGCAATTGCTGAGTCAAGTGAGACATCTAATCCTAGTTTTTTGAGGAATACCCACACTGATTTCCACAATGGTGGCACCAGTCTACACTCCCAATAACAGTGGAGAAGGGTTCTTTTTTCCCCACAGCCCCTGCAGCATTTGTTATTGGTTGATTTCTTGATAATAGATGTTCTTTCTGGGTGAGATGAAATCTCAGTGCTATTATAATTTGCAGTTCTCAAACGACCAATGATATTGAACATTTTTCATATATTTATTTGTCATTTGTAATTCTTAATCTGAGAAATGCATATTCATCTCATATGCCCATTTTTAGATTGGGTCTTTGGATTTAGTGGCCTGATTTTTTTCAGTTCGTTTTATGTTCTAGATAGAAGTTCTTTGCCTGAGGGACAGTTGGCTAACTGTCCTTTTGGTGGAGTTTTTCGGGTCTTCACTGTAGAGTATCATGTTATCTATGAATAATGATCATTTAACTTCTTCCTTCCTATCATTATTCCTTTTACTTCCTCTTAATTGCTCTGGCTAAGGTTTCTAGAACTATGCTGAATAAGAGTGGAGACAGTGGACATCCTTGTCTTGTTCCTGATTTTAGAGTAAAAACTTTCAAGTTTTTGTCCATTTAGTATGATACTGGCTATTGGTTTGTCATGGATGACTTTTATCAGATTTAGATAAGGACCATTTACATATTACATATTACAATTTACAAAATTGTAATAGTACATGTTATAAAAACATATTACAATTTTCATATATTTTACCTTGAGTGGGTGTTGGACTTTGTCAAAAGCTTTTTCTGCATCTATTGAGATGATCATATTGTTTTTGTCCTTGGCCTTGTTAATATATTGTATTACATTTATTGATTTCTATATGTTAAACCATCCCTGCATCCCTGGGATGAATCCACCTTGGTCACAGTGTGTGATCTTCTTAATGAATTGTTGCATTCTGTTTACAGTCTCATATTGAAGAGTTTTGCATCTATGTTCATTAGGGAGATTGGCTTGTAGTTCTATTTTTTTGGGTAGGTCTTTCTCTGGTTTGGGTATCAGAGTAATGGTTGCTTCCAGGAATGAATTTGCTTATACTGCCTCCCTTTCAATTTCATTTAAGAATTTAAAAAGTGGTATTTCCTCCTTGCTAATTTTCTTGTAGAATTCAACAGCAAATCTATCAGGGCCTGGGCTTTCTTTGTTGGTAAGGTTTTAATTTTATCTTTGATTTCATTGATTGATACTGGTTTAAGATCTTGATTCAACTTTGGTAATGCTTATGAATCTAGGAATCTGTTCATTTCTTCTTTTCCATCTTATTAGAAAACAAGTTCTCTGCTGGGCATGGTGGCGCATGCCTGTAATCCCAGCACTTGGGAGGCTGAAGCAGGAGGATCATCTCAAGTTCGAGACCAGCCTGGGCTACAAAGGGAGCTCAAGGTCAGCCTGGACTGCATAGTGAGACCCTGTCTCAAAAAGACACACACAAAAAAGAATATAAGTTCTCAAAGTAGGTATAGTAGATCTTCTGGATTTCTGCAGGGTTGGTTGTGATTTTAACCTTTTCATTCCCAGTTGCATAGATTTGAGTCTTTTCTTTCCTTTTTTTTTTTTTTTTTTGGTAAGGTTAGATAAGGGTTTGTCAATTTTATTTAACTTTTTGAAAAACCAACTCTTCAATTCATTGATTCTTTGTAGTGTTTCCTTAGTCTCCAATGCATTAATTTCTGCACTAATCTTTTTAATTTTCTTCTTCATGCAAGCTTTAGGCTTGGCCTGTTCTTTTTCTAGAAGTTTAAGGTTAAACATTAAGTTGTGTTTTTGCACTTGCTCCATTTTTCTGATATGAGAATTCACTGCTATAAACTTCTCTTAGAATGTTTTCATTGTGTTCTATAAATTCTGGTATGTTATCGTTATCATTTAACTGTAGAAACTGTCTAATTTCTCCTTTAATTTTGTCTGTGATCCATTGATTGATCAGAGGGTGTTATATAATTTCCATGTACTTATGAAGTTCTTGTGGTTTCTTTTGCTCTTGATTTCCAATTTCATTGTACTATGGTCTGATAATGTGTATGGTATAATTTCATTTCCTCTACATTTACTTATGCATGTTCTGTGAGCCAGTATGTGGTCTATTTTGGAGAATGTCCCCTATGCAGCCAAGAAGAATGTGCATTCTATTGTTGTGGAGTGGAGGACTCTATACACATGTGCTAAGTCCATTTGTTCAAAAATCTGGTTCAGTTCTAATATTTCATTGCTGATTGTTTTGTCTAGTTATCTGTCTTTTACGATAGTGGGGTATTGAGATCCCCCAATGCAATTGTATTAGTGTGTATTTTATTTTTCATGTCTGTTAATATTTGTTTTATATTTGGATGCACTAAAATTTGTTGTGTATATATTTATAATTGTTACTTCTTCCTTTTGGATTGTTCCCTTTACAAGGATGTAGTGGCCTACTTTGTCTCTCTTAATCAGTCTTGGCTTGAAATGCACTTTGTAAATAGAATAGCTTCCCCTCTTTTTTCTGGGTTCCTGTCACATGGAATATTATTTTCCATACTTTTACTTTCAGTCTGTAAATTACTTTTTGGATTAAATTTGTTTCTGGTATGCAGTATATTTTTGGATCTTGCTTCTTGATCCATTCTGCCAGTCTGTGTCTTTTGATTGGTGAATTGAGAGCATTAATATTGATGGTTATAATGGACATGCATTGACTTATGCTTGCCATGTTATTTTCCTGTTGTTGGCTTCCCTCCTTTTCTCCTTCCTTCTTTCCCCCTCTGTTTAGTTATTTGCCTTTCCTGGTGGATTCTTCATATTGGCGTTTATGGAATTGTAGTCTTTGTTATCTCTTTCTAGAATGTGCTTTACAAGTTTTTGGAGTGCTGCTTTGGTGGTCATAAATTTCCAAGTTATTCTTTGTCATGGAAGTATCTTCTCCATCAATTTCAAATGGTAGTTTTGTGGGGTACATTAATCTGGGTTGAAGGTTGTTTTCCTTTAGAGCTCAAAATATTTCACTCCAAGCTGTCGTTGGCTTGAGGGTTTGTGTTGAAGAGTCAGCTGTGATTCTCATGGCCTTTCCTTTATATGTTGATTTATCCCGACTACCCTGTAGTGGCTTTATAGTACAGTCCTGGATAATTTCAGCAGGCCTACACCTTTACGTCCCCTAGAGCTCAGCCCATAGTCTGGCTGTGGGGGCCAAGACCAGACCCATTCAACCTGGATCAATCAGTGCTCCTTTTGTGGGCTTGAACTCAGCTTGAGCCACTAGAGGGACCCACCAGTTGTTCTCAATTCTGAGTTCAGTTGTCCCCTCTCCAAGATGGCTCCCAGCCACTTGCTATCTCCAATGGGATGACCGAGCCTTCAGCACTCACCTCCAGACAGTGCAGTATGCCATGTCCACTGCTTCCTTCCACTGCTGCATCTCCACAGAGGCTTCTGGTGCTGCCAGCAGTCACTGTGTATACCCAGGCCTGAACCACAGCTTCCATGCAATGAGTCCCATCTCAGGGATTGGGCTCTGCCGGCTGCCTCCTCTTTTGTTGAAGTTTCTCTCTTTACTCTCTGCATGGGTTCAATTCTCAGTTCAGATACTTCCTAGTGCCAGGGACCCATTTCCCTCCCGTCTTCCTCCAATTGCTGTAGTCTTTCATCTGGACAGCAACTCATTGAGGCTCTTTCTCTGCTGCTTACCACTTCACCGTCTTCCTCGAAGTCTAATCAACAATTTTTATGAGATATTGTACACTTTTCTCACTGAACTTGTAAAACTGTTGTGTACTGTATGTTACACACAGCACATCTCAGTGCAGACTAGTAGCTATAGTCCAAGCACTGGGCAGCCATAGGTACCAAAATGGCTGCTCTGTTGGTCAGCACAGCTCAGTCAGTCTCTAGTGAGCATCCCACCTCAGCCATGCGCTTGGGAAACAAAGTGCACTGGGGCAATTTTTACATTTTAAAATTATTGTGTGGTGTTGATATCTAAGAAAACCTGAAAAAAATATCTAACATTGCTGGCAGTACATCTCAGTTTTTCAGCAGTTGCCAAGCTTGTAAAATTTCATTGTTAAATCAACAATGTTGAAAGAAATAAAAATAAAAGAAAGTTTCCATTGGAATGTGTAGAACGCCAAAACATCTGGAGGAGGAATTACTGGTCTATGGAGAAGAAAATGAAGTAACCTTGCAAATGACAACTTTCCAAAAGGGATTACATGTTAGGCAAAAACTGATGCTCTCTTCAAAGGAAAGGTAAATACCCACAGGTAAATGTCCACATGTAAGTGTCATTTGAATATGCGCAGAAAGAGATATGGATGCCATCTCTTACATAATCCTTACAGTCTTGGATAGTTTGTAAAAATTTTAAAATAAAGAAACATTTAGTGAGGTAGCTCTGTCATGAGTGTTAGCTGTATCTATTTACAGCTAACCTAAACCCACTTTGAAATGTCCTGTTGCTTCAGAGATAGTTCTGTACCTTAGCATGTTTGTTTGTTTGAAGAGCAGAATATACAAACTTGAGGCTTTTATAGGCAAATGGTTACAATTAGAGACCATACTCATAAGTGAAATAAATCAGATGTGCATGTGCAAACAACATATCATATCACTAGTGTAAGAAACTAAAAGTGGGAATATAATTAGGAGGTGTGAAAGGAAACTGCTCAAAAGTAAAGAGCAAATGGGATGAAGGGAAGGACAAAAGGAAGAAAGGGATAACTATCTATGTATGTATGTATGTGCAGGAGGGCTAACATGGTTGTACTACTGACCTCTGTCGCTTTATTGTAAGGAACAGTTAATGAGTAGTTGTTTGATCAATATTGCATGTCTATATGTGTTTTCCTGAGTATACACTTTGAAGTTATCAATATGTAACACAACAACCATTGTTAATTCCCTGTCACCTTGTCTGTAATTCAGTTTTTTTAAAATTTTTTTTATTATTTTTTTAAATTTTATTTTAAAGACAAAAGAATGGAGACATATGAACCAGAAAAGCCATAAACAATACAGAAAATACAAAGTTATACAGAATATAATAGAGAATTAGCACTGGATGTTGTATTACATAGTTATCTTCATATTAGTTAACACAAAAACATTAAAGGAAATACCAAATTATAGAGAAGATAGTAGGGAATTTGCGCTGGATGCTGTATAATATAAAGTTATCTTCACTTCTGTTAATACAAAAATGATTGAGGAAATACAGAATTATAGAGAACATAGAAGGGAATTAGCTCTGGATGCTGTCCTACATAATGTTACCTTCACCTTTGTTACTCAGTTACACAGATGATGGCTCATTTGATCATTCACTTTTTCTCCTCCCTCATCTCCGTTGCCCTACCACTCAATCAGTCATCTTCACTGTGATAATAACTGTACTCCTGGATTTATCTATATCCTTGGACTCTCGCCTTGTGAAGAGATATAGCTGCCTCAGACTATACTATAACATACATGGGTGTATACAAACTGCCATGGTTGGAGGTGGGAAAGCACATATGCTCACAGCGGACTGCCCAGCTCCACCCTGTCGTCGTGCTATGGGTGGGGGTGGGTCCAGTCCATGAGGTGCCCTGAGCGGGGCCCTCAGCGGAGCAGCCACGGGCCACAGCAGAGCAGCCTCGAGGCCCACTGCAGAACAGCATCGGGGCCCACTGCGGGGCAGCTGCAGGGCCCACTGCGGCGCAGCTGTAATTCAGTTTTGACTGTACTATTCTTCTGCTGCTTTGTAAGTAGCTGTCTTTTGTTAACGTTTTCATTCTTTTACTTTTAAAATTAAAAAAAATAAGAGCAGAATATATTTATTGAGGGAAATAAAGCTTCTGTCCAAGAGAGGGATAGAAGGGGGGTTCGAGTGGGTTACCCCCAACTCTGTCTTTTCTCGGATTAGAAAAGACTTATTAGACACACCCCTTACTAACCCTGATTTGACCCTTTTCTCTGATGGCAGCTCCTTCATGCAAAATGGGGCAAGGAAGACGGCAGAGTATGCAATGCTAACTTTATGTCAGATCCTTAAGTTCCTCACTTACACCTGGGCCTAGTGCTCAGCTAGCAGAGCTCATAGCTCTGACCTTATCCTCTCTATGGGAGGCCATTACCAGCTCCTCTTAGTAAAAAGCTTGGAATATATTCATAATAATTGGCCCATGCATACTGAATTGTTTCTTTGGCTTTGTCTCCTCCAGATTTAAAGCTATACTCCTACCCAAGATGAAAATGCCTGGTGTCTATCAAGGGCCTTTAGACAGACCCTCTGGAGAGTATCTCTGACTGCCTTAGCATGCTGGTAAGTGCTTCCTATCTCATGCACAATTGGTCACTTACATTACAATTCAGTAGTAGTAAACATCAGTTTGAACTTAATTTCCACGTTACACAATAAAATCTGCACCAAAAGATTTATTTTTGAATTCTTCTCTGCACTTGGATAACTTCTGTACTGTCTTTTGATAATGTCTAAATCTTTACAGATATTATATATAAATACTTTTGTTTGCCTTTAAGATCTTTCTGTGTCCAGCACTTCTTGCATAATTAAGATAATTGCCTGATTATCTTTATGTAATTATTTACTGTCTATTTGAAAGCTATTTTGCTTAATTCTATTCCTTCAAGACCCGTATTTTCCTCTTCTTCTGAAGTTTTCTTATTGTTAATTTCTCATGAGTGTACATTTGATTAGTATCATGAAGTCAATGTCAGAATCTTACCCTCCTTGTGTTGCGGCAAAAATCAGAAATCGGGTCAAACTCCGCAGGGGATCCAAAAACTCATTCAGAACAAATGGAGTTTTAATTAATTTTAATTTAGGATCAATTTGGACCGGTCATTGACCCCCATTCCCGACCAGAGAATGTGGCACTTAACTGCCTTTGTTCTCACCTTATATACATTTTTGGTTTCCATGGTAATAGATTGGAATGTCTAGGCCTGGCCATAGTTGTTTACCTTGCACCATGTGACCAGGTCAGGCTCTGGCTATAATGATATATATACTTTAACAATTCAGGCAAGAAGAATTCCAGGACAAAGTCAGAATTGCAAAGCTAACTCTTTACAACCCCTCCAGGATGTTTCTCAAGACACATTTTGAGGCTTGTCTATCTTAAAATGTTGTGCTAAAAGTCACTGCCCATTACACCTGTTTTTCACTGTTTAGAGATAAAAACTGAAGTGCCTGAAATTGTATACTTTGCTTCTAAGAAAGTATTTGTGTATAGAAATGTCTCGTGGTTTAAACTTTCCAGAAGTCCTTTTTTTCTAAAGAGATTTTATTGAAACACCAGATATTTTGATAAATATTGGATTGACCAGCAGCTTTCTCTGTGTTTAGTGTATATTGATGTTAGAGATCTAAATTACTTAGAGCTGATTCTTCACATTTTCTTTTTTGTTCAGAATCACTCAACTCTTTTAAATTGATACAGTTTTAGTGAATGTTGAGACTGTGAGAAACATTATGATTTTTTTCCCATTTGAGCTTGTGTTTGGCAGCATCATTAGCCCTGTTATTTTTGTAAAATATGCATCTTGATTCTTAAATCATTTATGGAGAGTAAGTTTGTTCCTTTCACCACAATGCTCATGTCACTAATTTCTGTTTATTTCTTTGTTTTTTTTTTTTAATTTTATTTTAAAGACAAAAGAATGGAGACATATGAACCAGAAAAGCCATAAACAATACAGAAAATACAAAGTTATACAGAATATAGTAGGGAATTAGAACTGGATGTTGTATTACATAGTTATCTTCACATTAGTTAACACAAAAACATTAAAGGAAATACCAAATTATAGATAAGATAGT